>BLKR01010575.1:0-51898 GCA_011170035.1 Teleogryllus occipitalis | reverse complement strand
CACCTCCTGAGGAAACAAATTGCACTACACTTACGAGACTAACGACTTTAGCAGTTGACGTGCCCGGAATCTCAATCGATCAATCAATCGAGGTGTCCGCACGAGCGGGGTGTCGCGCCATGTGGATCAGCCTCCCCCAGCCCCACGATGCGGCTGCTCTCGAGCGTTTCTGGGCAACCTGCTGTCAAACGCGTCGCATAGGTGTATGTCACGTATAATGGATGCTCTCAAGACGCTACCCGATGTCGAAATAGCCGCTGTGGCTTACTTACTTGGGCCAATGGACCCGACGTCAGGCCGCTTGCATTGGATCGGGCGTCTTCTTGAAAACGCCTGTCCTTTCGTCAATTTCTCCGTCCGTCTTTCCGTCTTTCCCAATGAATAGTAGCGCCTCAGCCGTACATAGGACTTTTCTCAAAACATATATTCGACGATCCATCCGGCTGCACTCGAGACCCTGGATATTTGAAATGGGTATTTTAATTTTTGGAAATACTTGACATGGAACCCCTAGGATGTTTAAAAATTTTCTCAATAATTGATAAAAACGTTTCCTTCATATTTTCGCTTGATTTAAGTCAAGTGTAATAAATACTGTATTACTTATATTGTAGGATATAAGTTGTAATATTATATTAGTATTAAATAACCGTTCCGAATGATACGAGAAAGAATGCGATGTTGTACCACTAGATATTTTATGTTCTGGTGGACAGATTTGCCCTGACAGAAACGGGTCCATGTGCATCGTTAATTTGAACTGCAATAGCTTGCTCTTCTAATTTGTCGGCCATGTATAGTTTTATTGGGCAATAAAACCTTTTTTTTATTACTGCCTATCTGTTGTGTTCTGTGCCATCTGGATATTTAGTATCATAGATGTAACCAAGTATTGAATGGGAAATTTTGTTCGTGAAATGAGTTTGTGGTATTAGTATTACACATTATATACATATATATATATATATATATATATATATATATATATATATATATATATATATATATATATATATATATACGGAATTATAGTTTATTTTAATTGATGAGTGTTCCAGTAATTCGCCTATGTCAATTTTGTGAAGATGCAAAAAAATCTGTTTTCTTATCAGTGATGCTATTAGAATTGCAATTCATGAAGGTTTATTCTGGGTATTAGTTATTATGGTTATGAGTTGCCTTTGCTATCGCTCCAATGTGCAGTGACTGTGGTTTCGTTTGCGCTGATTATGGATGGGATTAGTGAATTTATGAATTTTGTAAATTATGTAAGAAAGTAAACAATTATGTTGAATATTGAATTATTAGGATGCGTGAATTGCTAGTGAGGAATGGGCGGGGTTTAGTTGTGTGTTTTCTCTAAGTTGGAATGAGTTCGATTTTGTATATTTGAGATATGGGTGAAGTTTTGGACTCTAGAGATTTGAGGTAATGTTGGGTAATGTATTCTAGATTCATTAAAGGGAGGGGATACGGGTGTTTTAAAGATTTGCATTTCTAATAATTTCGTTGCGGTCACTGTGCTTTCTTTCCATATCTTTAAAGTTTGAACAGGTTTCATTTATAATGCCGGCTTTCTGGTTTCCCTTAGTACGAATGGACGTTTCAGTTTTTGTTAGAACTGAACTTTCTTAGAAATGGAATAGTGATTGCCGGCACAGAAAGCTCACTTCATGATTTGGTTGCAGTTGATCCTTGTATGGTATGGATCCTTAAACGGGCCTTTAGGTCCTCGCCTTTCCGTATTCACTCGGCGGTTACAAATTTGAGATATGGTGAGGATGTGTTCTATCGGCTCTACCCTATTAAACTCGGCTGTCACCATCGAAATTGGGAACATGTTCTATAAAAGTCTTGCTTCAAAAATTGAAAGGTGGCGCTATTTCAGGTAAGATTTCCAGTTCTGTGATTCACAGGTGCAGGTTTTTAATTACTATGGGGATTTTTTATTTGCTATTTGAAGTATGTGTTAGTGAAAATTCTTATGAATTTGGATTAGGTTACGGTAAAAATATTAAGGAAGTCTGTTGATGTGGTGAAGCTCATTTTATTTTATTGCTTTTTATTTAGTGACCTTACAACGTAAAAAGAAAAAGTATTGTAATCAAGCGCTGGAAATCGGTAATTTTTAGACCGAAGAATTTACGGGGCTCCTGTCACGAAAAAGTGGACATTATACGTGCACGTTTTCCTGAACCCCGGAATACCTACCCCACTCCTTCGCCAACATTAGTTGAATTAACAATAAATGTTAGCAACGACCGTTGTTTGACAAAATCTGATAACCAGAAATGTTTTCTCCCGTGTAACAGAAAATATTTTGCACCGAAAAACAAACTAGAAGTTCGATATAAAATTATTTTTGTCAAAATAACCAAACTTCCCATTCCACTCACAACTAGCGAAGCGAGGGCCCAAGAAAATGTGCACGGATAATACATCATGTCCCTGTATATGTAGAACTTAACTTCCTCTACTCTTCTACACAGTGTGTAGCTAAAATCCATTTTTGTTCTTGTCCTGTAGAACGTACTTCCTCTACTCTTTTTTTTCTACACAGTGTGTAGCTATAATCCATTTTTGTTCTTGTATATGTAGAACTTACTTCGTCTACTCCTCTTCGGTTCGTGGAACCGAAAAAGTGATTAACGATAAAAACGTGTTGTCTTTGGTGAACTCTAGCGCCTACACCGTTCGACGAACTCTCTGTATTTTAAAAAATTGCAAAAAAACTAATATTGTAAAAGTACAATATTGAAGATAGAGATTTTTGTCTTAAATGAAACGTGTCCTAAACTAGAAGTGCTACAACACTACATACTTTCTCGCACTATTTAGAAGGTTACGTAACTTCATTATATTAAACTTTTATCCGTTTATTTGGAGGATTCCAAGAAACATTTTTATTATTAATGTATATATGAAAGGGATTGTTGATGCGCCGTAGCGTGAATATCTTAGCTTCCCATTTGGTTAGTCTTCATGAAGATGCCCAACTCTGAAAAGCTTGTAGTGTGTCTTGAATGTGTTATATGGACTAGGGAAACTGCGATTCAGCTGAATAGATGGCTGTGTCGTCAGCATAAAGTGCCGTTGTGTGTCTCGAAAGGGTATATCTGCTGTGAATGTGTTAAACAATGTGGGAGAGATCGGGGAGCCTAAGGGACCCCTGCATGGATTATTGAGAGGCGTGAAATGTAATTATTCAATTTGATTGAGAATGTGTGATTTGAAATGAAACTACGTATTATGTTAAATAATCTGGAGTTCCTATGTGCTGTAGCTTGAATGCCAGACACGATCAAAAGCCTGAGTGAAATCCTGAAAAGCGGCTGTTAGAAAATTTTTTATCATAAAAGGTTTGGGCGATGTCTTCTAAGATTCTTAATAGTTGACAAGTATAGTGGTATGGCCTGAATGCAAATTGACAGAAAGGGATGATGATGTTAATAGAGAGGAAATTGTTTAGCCTGAATTTCAGTTGCTTGAATATTTTACTTAATACAGATAAAATACTTTTGGGCCTGTAACTATCGGGGTCATTGGGCGGTTTGTTATGTTTTAAAATTGGAATAATTAATGTTCGTTTCCATTTGTTGGTGAAATAACCCAGCATTAGGCATCCATTAAAGATTGCTGTTAGAAGGGCAATGCTGCATTTAGAGATGTTTTGAGTGCCAGGACAGAAAAATTGACAGTTCCACAGGATTTCTTGTTTTTCGATTTTTTTATTAGTTCTACTACTTTGCACAGAGCAATGTAGTTACTTGGCAGGGACACAGAGTACAGCTTATCCAGGAAATGATTGACTATGTTATTGAAGGATAAGTCAGAAATAGGGTTTGGCGTTATATTATAGTCTAATAATTATTAGCAAAATAATGTACTAATAGATTTACATTATCTTCAAAAGTAGTTGCTATCTTATTGTTACAATCTAAAGGGGGAATAGTGTACGGCAGGTTGTTAAAGTCCCTGTAAATTTTCCAAAAGTTAAAGGAGTCTTCGTCTAAATTAGGTAGTGTGGGTGTTGAAATGTTTGAAATCTAAACTGTCCGAGAGCAGAATGAACTTTGTGTGTTAAATGATTTAAGGTTTTCTTAAGATGAGGAAATCTACATTCTTGCCAGAGCTTTCTGGCAATTCTTTTTTATTGAATTAGAGATAGGATGTTTTGCGGAATATTACTATTTTTGTGTTTGGATTACGAAGTGATACTGATAGTTATCATTTTAAAAAGTTATTATCTTTCTAAAATCATCTGGAGAAGTGATAGACACTCGAATTTGAGAATTATCTATTAGAGTTGTGAAGTTACCACCTACAGCTTTGTGAATTTCCCTGATCAGTTTTTAATAATTGTCTACATCGTGAAGGAAATGTGGGGCGCTTTCCTTATAAACTGCGTTTCGTTAGTAATCACTTCTTCCACTGATTCATTTATATCCACTTTCACTAATTCCGCGAAGCGGTTATGCGTACTTCCAGTTGAAGACAGGACAGGCCTGTAATGACATAATAGGTGGATATTCTTTTATCGTCACCAGCCAATGCTTGGGAGTTATGTCATTTGCGACGGTCGACACGAGAGCTCGAAGACTGCGAAGAAATTCCTCGTTGGATGTTGGACTCCAGCGGCGTCGCTGGAGGGAGGAGGAAGGCCATTCTCCATGTAGTGGTAGAGCTGAGGCGCTGCCAGAGGCGTAGTGCCTGCCCGGCCCCTAGGCGCATTACATTGACCCTTGGATGTTCACTCGGGAGTCTAACTTGGAACATTGCGAGGAATTTTAGAAAATTTCGCATAGTCCAGGAGCACTACATAGCATTGCGGACCGATCCCTTCTTGACGGCGGTTCGCGATGGAATGATTGATATTTTGTATACGCCCTTTAACACGTGTTTATTTATTTATTTATTTACAATACACCTTTGTACCATGTAATTGTTCAAATTATATTATTTTCAAAATTTAATTTGATGTATCTTGTAGACGATAGAAATCTGTAAACTGTTATCCACGTAGAGAAGTAAAAAGTCGTTCGTTTGTTCTCTTCCAGATGACAGTGTTCCAGAAAATGAAGCTCTCGCGCAAGCTGTGGATGGTGATGTTTCTAGCCGTGTGCCTTGTGCTGGTGCAGTACCACCTGTCCACTTCGTGGCTGCTGCCCGGCGGCGCAGGGGCGGGGGCGGGGGCCGGCGGGGGCGGGGGCGGCGGGGGCGGGGCTGCGGGCGCGGGCGGGCCGGCGCTGCGGGAGGGTGCGGCGGGCGGCGACACCACGCTCGACGCCCTGGTGCGCAGCGCCGTGGAGAGGCTGCAGCTGCACCCCGCCCTCTTGGCCAGCGTGGGCGACCGCTTGCTGCGCGAAGTGGCCGTGCAGCTGGGCCACGACATCCTCGCCGCCGGATGCCCAGAGGTCAGTGTCAGAGAGTGGCGCTACGAGCCCTGGGGCAGGGGAGCCAAATGAGCTGAGCGCACGATTTGCAAAAGAACGAAGAGACGCTTTTGGGTTATTTACTTCTAATTAACTAGAAAGTAAAAAGTCCTTACTGTCTTACGATGATAAAAGTAGCATTATAATCTTTATTATTATTATTATTATTATTATTATTATTATTATTATTATTATTATTATTATTATTATTATTATTATTATTATTTTCATCATCATCATTACATGCGTATCGCCCATTTATGATCACGTTGCACGTCTTTCGAGGCCCAGTCATACACACATTTACACATCTTTCGAGGCCCAGTCATATTTATCCGGAGCGAGATTAACGGGCGTCATTATGGGTATCGCTTTTTTCTCTACTGTATCCCTTGGTAAAACAAGGTTGTTACGCCTTGAATTATGAATGATGGGGTGAAAGGATGATGATGAGGGGTGAAGAGACAATCATCAACACGACCATGCCTACGCAGGACTGGAACCTACAGCCTCCTCGGCGCAGACGACGGCTGCCGCAACCGTCTGCGCCACGGGGGCCGGTATTATTGTTATAGCTATTATTATTATTATTATTATTATTGTTGTTGTTGTTGTTGTTGTTTTTGTTTGTTGTTGTTATACATTGTTATTCTCGGTATTCGCCGGATTTTTATTTGACTTTGTGTCGGGTTAATAACCAAGACACAGGTCAATTCATGTTTCGTCGCAATTTAGGAATTTTCGAACAATCCTGCATGTGTTTAAGATGATCGATTGTTGCATAATTTTATAGGTATATTTTGGCATTTGAATAAGTTCCAGATTTTTATGGATGTTATTTGGTATTTCTCCTGTTGCTTGAGATCATTTGCATGGCGTCCATGGAGTTCCTTTCTTGACCACATGTCTATTTTTCAGTTATTGTCTGTAACCCGCGATGAAATGTCCAGCTGTTGTTAAGGTTAAGAGGGGTTAATTTAGTATCTGCTTGAACTATTGCAGTGTGTAGTTCTGAGGTTGCCTGTTTCTCATAATAAAAGTTCCTTAATGGATGGATTTGTTTGTAGCACAAACATCTTTAGATCTATTGGGCCTCTTCCTCCCTCACGTGGGAGTGTCACTCGTTCTATTGCGCTATTTGGATGGTGATGCCCGAATTTTGTCAAAATTGTGCGGGTAAGTCTCTGAATGTCTTCCAGGTCTGTGTCCCTCCACGGTATGATTCCAAATAAATACGTATATTCTGGTACTGCAAATGTGTTGATTGCTTTCATCATGTTATTACCTGTTAATTTGGTTTTCAGGAGTGCAGTGATTCTTGGTTTGTACGGTTTTGTTAGAGATTGTTTGATTGCCTTGTTGACTATGATTGCTGCTTGATCGAATCCTAAATACTTGTATATTTCTTCATCGCCCATTGCCTGTATTGTCGTTTGATCACTAAGTGTGCTGTCTATCTTCTGTAACTTTCCAGTTTTGTCTACGCGAAGTGTCTTACATTCGTCAATACCAAAACTCATATGAATGTCTTCAGAAACAGTTCGTGATATTTCAAGGAGATATTGAAGCTGTTTGTCTGTTGAACTGTTAAGTTTAATGTCATCCATGTATCATCATCACATGTCATTCAGATGTGATATGGTGTGGATAGTCTTATTTTTACGAATTTGGTAGCCATAGTGAGTACTGTTAAGTTGTGTTGATAGGGGTTTACAGCCAGACAGAACACCAATTGCCCTAAGGAGTCTCCTTGGAAGATTCCCTGCTTAATTTTGATGTCTTTTGTTGAGATTGTTAATTCTTGTTGCCTTAAGGACAATGTTGTTCTCCAATGAGTCATGATATATTCCAGAAAGTTGATGATGGTTTCATTAATTTTGTATATGCGGAGAACTTCAATAAGCCAACTGTGAGGAACGCTATCAAATGCTTTCTTGTAGTCAATATATGCCAGGTGCAAGTTACTATGGTTTTTATGTGCTTGTTGGAGAATGACCATATCTGTTAGAAGTTGTTCTTTACATCCTTTATGTAATTGACTGCAACCTTTCTGTTGTTTTGTCATTATTTCTATGTCCTCAATATAATCTTGGATTTTACTTGTAATGAATGAAGTCAAAATTTTGTACATTGTGGGAAGGCAAGTGATTGGGCGGTCTTGAGATGGGTTCTGTGTGTCTCTACTTTTGGGTTTCATGTATGTAATACCTTTCTTGAGAAATAAAGGCATGTCTTCTGGGCTGTTAATGACTGGTGTGAAGCACTGGGTCAAATTAGGTTGTAGCGATATAAACCGCTTGTACGAGAAATTGTGAAAGAGTTCTGGGCCAGGAGCTTTCCAGTTATAGGTTTTCGTAATTGCAGAGCTGACGTCGTTTACTGTGATCTCTTGACATAACATTGGATCTATATTTTGAACATTATTAAATTCTTCCTTAATGTGCCTCACTATTGTGTGTGCCTCATTATTGGGATGACTAGTTTCTGACCAAATGTTTCACCAGTACTGTTCTGAATTTTGTTGATCTGATGCACAGTTGTTCTCTTGTTGGAAATTGGAATTTTGTCTGAGTTGTTGATAGAACACTTTTTCATTCTGATGAAACACTGAATTTTCTTGTTTACGTTCTGTTGTTTCTTTGTATCGTGTAAGTCATTGTGATTTCGCTGCAAGTTTCTGTTTCAATTCATATAAGTGTTCAGCTATTAAATTTGGATCAATAGCATTATCTTCCTGGTTCTTGTGTTTTCTTGATTCATGTTTTCTGATCTTTGCAAGTGTTTTCTTAATTTTCTTGGCTACTTTTCTTGTTGTTTCGTTGGTTGAAATATTGCGTAACTCGGCCTATTTCTTGTCTGAGATACTGGATTTGATTTTCGAGTCTTTGCTGCCATGGTGGTTTAGTATTTCTTGATTGACTTCCCTTTTTCACTTTCTGACTGATCGTTTAATTTAAAACCAGATTTTACAGCTACGGTAGCAGCCACACAGTAAACTATAGTATGTATATCTGTTAATGTATCTTCTTCTTTGATATGCCAGGGCAAAACATGTTCATTTATATATTAAATAATTTGAACGAGCCTGTTATTTCTGTTGCTGTTGAGTTTAGAATTTCTGGGGCGAAGTGTTGGATCTAATCCTGAGTACTTGAGAAAAAGTTCCTGGTATATGTCAATTACGTCTGATATGTTGTCTTCCTTGGCACCTGGTGTTGATGGATCCTGATTTGCCTCATCTAATTGGGTTGAATTTGGAACTTCGTGTGAATCTGTGATAGTTTGTGTCAAGGAACATCCATTACTGGAGGAAGAGATTTCTGCTGCTACTTCTTTTTTAATTTGTTCCAACCTTACTTCTGGGATTAGATTGTTTTCAAGTATAGCTCTTTTACGACGTACAAGCCTCTGATCTGTGACGCCAATATGAGGAAACCTTTCTCTGAATTAAGCATGCAGAGATTGTCTGTATCCAATCATTTCTGTTTCTACACGTGTGGCTCTGCAGTAGACGCACATAATATACTCATTGAAGTTATTCGTCCACTTCATACGTTGCCTCACTTTCCCAGCCTTGGTAGTTGCGAGCAGCTGCTCGGGCAAAACACTGTCGGCAGGTGAAGCCACAGATTGTTGGTTGCTTCTTTGGGATTTGGCTGTAGTTTGTTCGGGTGACACGGTAGGCGCCCGCCACATTAAGAGTTTGCGAGAACATTATAGTAGTTGTAAAACAAATCTTATATTTTGTGCTAGCATTAAAAAAACTTCCTCTAACAAAAATGTACATCTTCAACTTTACAAGAATATTACAGCTTACAGTGAATATTACATATTATATTGAATGTTGATGTATTGCAAATTCATGACCTTCTTAGCACTTAACTTTTCAATTACTTTATAATGTTCATTCAATGTAAAAACACAATTTAAGAATATTTTTTATATTCCATGGTGGTACTTCAACTTTATGAACATTGTAACTAAGTAAAAGAAAAACAAAAAACGCAATATTTTAAATCAATTTTTATTGAACTAAAGGGACCTCAATCCTTAAATTAATTTTTGTTTCATCTCTACATTATTGCATTAAATACGCGATAAGTTGTCAAGATGTTTTCACTATTAGGGCCACTTTCATTACCTTCAATTGTGTGTTAAACCTCGTTTATCTTCAAATTGATCGCATATAAGTTGCTGCCGAGTTTCACCACGTAGTACTATATATATATATATATATATATATATATATATATATATATATGTGTTAATTAGATAATAATAATAATAATAATAATAATAATAATAATAATAATAATATATTAAGGATATACAGACTTTATGCATTCATTAGAATATTTTGTTTTGGAAATTATAACATAATTATAAAATAAAATTTTGATAACATATCTAATACCAATATTTTTGTTTTTGTGGTATTTTAAAAGAAATGGAATGTAGTCTTCGTCTTACATGTTCATATAACTTTTGCTTGTCTTTGTTTCCTTCCTGCTTCAAACTTAATCATTCTTTGATATGCGTCCTATTGCTCTTTTCTTCTTCCTTGCAAAAGCAACTAGTGGGGCTACAGAATGACACACACATTCTCGTAGTAAGTTTCCTCATTTCCGTGACGTGGGCTAGCTTTACCGTCTTTCCCCATCTTCTTGCCAACTACCATCTAACGCCACACAAAGCATTTTTTATTTTTTTATTTTTTCAATTTTTCGTTTTCCTAATAGTAGAAACGAAGAATTACATTAAGAAGATTAAAGAAGAGTACAATCTCGTTGTAAATAGCCATTTTCATTGAACAATTTGGTGCCGTTTTTAAGAAAATGGCTTTTAAGCGTTACTGCCAATGCAAAATTTGAAGCTCTTTTGACAGAATTTTTGAGTTTTGGAAAACTTTATTAGAAGTAATTTAAAGCGCATTAACTCACAAATGCAATACTGTTTAGAAATTGCTGAAAATTTGCATATTAACTGCACATTGACATGACAAACAAAAGAGAGACATTACAAAAAAATACATTTTTGTAATTTTTGAAAAAACAAACGAATAGAGCAATATGGCGTTGATGGCATCTTATAGAGCGCATTTAGCACTATCCCTACCAAAAGTTTAAAGAAAAAATTTTAGAGCCATTTATAAGAAAATTTTGAAAATATCCCAGGAGTACATGTAATGTACCCGAATATTTTAAAGAATGTTTTTCAAAATCTCAAAGCTTCGGCTTGAGCCAGATCGTCAGAGGTTTCTTCATTTTGGAAGAAATCCTACATATGATTTAGGCGCTGGTGGTGTTCACAGACGGAAGGACGGACGGACAAACGGACGGACAAACGGAAATTTTGAAGAAAACCTCTTTTTTGGTATCAGGGACCCCCAAAACGTGTATTTCCGTTGAAATCTCGAAATCGATTTTCCGCAGCACTACATAACTTTCTCTATACTACGTATATTACTCCCGTATATACGTATGCTTACGAGAAAGTAAAAATGGATGTATTTTTCAAATCTTAATTGGCATCTGTTATAGCATCGTTCTGTTAAATGATTGGTTCCGCTAATTTTTAAAGGCAACTTTAAATTGATGTCACTGATGGGGAGGGTATAGTGGCGGGACTTCTTATTCCCCATTCTGGTCTTCCTCTGAAATAAAAATGCCAAAATATTTGACAATATCTACTAATGTATTGATTCTTGGAAAATTGGTGGATCTCCATCACTTATGTCTCGATCTCTGCATGTCTTTTCTAAGGCTTATTACGTGTGTTATTTCCTTTTTTCCATTTTTGAGTTGTTTATAGTAAAAACTCCTAAAACAAAAATTCCAGTCTAGTCTATATAAATTCCCCTTCTACTAAGAACAATTTTGAAAAAATAACTAATTTGACCACAGTAACTACTCCACTACTTTCAAATTGTTTAACAAATGTATCTCAGAAATATGTGAACAAAACTTAAAATAAAAGAAAGAGCAGGTATGTGAAATATTCTAGGCGGAATGTCATTAGGCGAATGCCAAATTACAAACTATTGTATGTCAAGTGAAAAATATGGTATACTACAGGAATGGAGTATGTGAAATGCCCCATGGGTCAAATGCAGTGTGTCAATTGTCAGGGAAATGTCCCTCAAAGCACAGCAAAAAATACCAACCTCTCGATATTAGCAAAAACTCAAACGCAATCGTTTACACATCTCTTGGTGAAACTGATGTACCGATAATGGCGATTATATTCAAAGTTCATTGTTAATCGTTATTATTTAAACACGATTAGCAATAAACGTAAACGAGTTTAATGAAACTAGCCATAAATCATAATCTCAAATGTGTAATCTGAGATTTTTATTGCTCATCCATAATGTAACTTGTTCGCAGGTCAAGAATCTCGTCGCCCTTTCTCCAGCCGCGCCAGCTACTGCACCACCTCCACCCCCTCAACAACCTCCACCCACCGTTCCGTTACCGCCTCCCCCACCTCCACCTCTGTACATAATCACACCAACATACCGAAGGCCTGAACAAATTCCAGAACTCACTCGTATGGCGCAGACGCTGATGCATGTGCGCAATATATTTTGGTTGGTGATCGAAGACGCCAACACAACCACACGGCTCGTAACAGAGTTGCTCAATCGCACCGGCATTCCATTTGAACACCTCACCGGTATGTCATCTGTGTGTTTAAAAATGCCATATTCATGTCGTATTCATACTTTTCATATGAAGTTACTAAATCGCCTAAATATCGTTTAGCTCCAATGCCCGAAGAACACAAGAATCGAAGAGGCCCGAAACCTCGAGGAGTGTCCAACAGAAATCGAGGGCTTGCATGGCTGCGAGCCAACGCGACAACAGGAGTGTTTTACTTTGCTGATGATGACAACACGTACGATATTCAACTTTTTGAAGAAGTGAGTTATTTTCTTGTTTCTTGAAATTTATTGAAGTATTTATTATGCTAGTGACCAACTCATATTTGTGTGCACGAGATCGTATGTACGTCTCAAAAGTAGAAAACGCATATTGAATAAAATACGTCCACAACGCGTTATGGTCTCGTTAAATCGCGAAAGTCATGTTGTGGCCAATGTAAAAACAGACCAATGCGTTGTGACTAAATCAAAAAGAGCACAAAACGAAACTCAGGTCGTGTATTTCTAGACATTTGATCTCTACGCGTTGTAATGATTAAGAATAGCCATAATGCGTTCTGTAAGGAAGTTGATACATTCACGCTAGAGGAGTGATATGGCGCAAATGGTTTGAAAATTTAAAATATGGTCCTAGCCTTGAAACATTTTATTTACAATCGGCTGCTTACGTTAGAAACCAGTGTGCAACGGAAAAGTCGACACACATTCTGGACGTTAATTTATAGAGGTGATAGGAAAATAAATATTACATTTTCATTATGAGTTTCTTATCTATCTTTTTAAGTAAGTAAAATGATTTACCACACACACAAATATAAGTTAATTACCTTTATACATTATTTAATCATTTGCGAATATCTGCTGCAGTGCTTGGAAAGTCAACATTGTCAAACAATTAATTTACTAAAAATAATTACTTTCTCAAGAACGTTTTTATAAATCGTTATTTTTGTGAAAATCAAGAATGTTACAGAGTTATTTATTTTTACAAGAAATATTATCGCGACATTTCAAGATACATTTTATTTTCTTTGAGCAAATTTGTTATTTTTAATCAATACGATCTTTTATAATGACTCATTTTAAACCCTTGCTTACTTGAAGATGATAACATAGATGCTGAACGATGTTATAATGAAGTTTCTCTCAGAAATTTTTAATTCATTACGAGCATAAATTTAATCACAAGTACCGTTCTTGTTTCCTAACTCACAGAGAACTTGATGGATTAATACTCATACCAACAGCTAAAAAGTTTCTGAGAGCGTACTAATTCACGATAGATCATCGTCATCGTCCGGCTCAGACTGCATCTCAATTAAATCAATTCGACATCGGAATATAAATATCAGCAATGTTGTTTCTTTCTCGTGAGTAGCAGGTTTCTTTCTCGTGAGTAGCTAAGGAATGGTAGTAAGGACATCTGTTCCGAGAAATTCGTTAAATTTTTCGTATTTGCCTGCCGCCAAGCTTCACATCCGGTCGTAAAGTAAAAAATCTGACTCGTGCGTGATGGCTCGTGAGGACGAGTTCAGCGAAGTCCGACGAACAGAATAAGTTTCGATTGCTGATATTTTGGAAGACAGACCCCGAACGATAGCGTACGTGGGAAACGTAATGAAAGTGTCTGTCAGTATTACGTGTTGCAGCAAAGGTCACTTGCTACCAGAGTATCGAATAGCCTTTCTCGAGAACGTTCTCGATGAAAGGGATTTTCGTGCTTCGTCTCGTGTAGCGTTTCTAGCATATGAGAACAAGACAAAATATGAGGGATTTTACCTCCATAACCACGTATTTTACTTCACTTTTTTGTTCTCTTGTCTCTGTATTTTTGCCCAGCCTTTGCATTCTTTTGGTATTTGTGGGGAGCCCTCTCACTGAGGGGTCTCAGGAGCGGCCGTCCATCCCATACAGGCCTGTACTTTGCTCTTTTTGAGCAGAAAATTTAAAGACAAAAATGTGGATCCATTTGTGAGAAGACGCGCTTAATACTTGAAGGTTTAGCGGGTTGCGCAAAGGTTCTGTTCTGAGGCGCTTGATTCAGCATAAACTCATAAAATCATCAACGCTCGTCATCAGTGTGCAACAGACATTGTCATCACATCATCGTCATCAATGTGCGACATAGTACGAGCGCAAAGGCAAGCAATAACTTGACAAAGTTTTATCGCAATCGGAAGAACGGTAGACAACACTTAAAATGCGAACAAACAAACATTTATTAGCCGGCCCGGTGGCCGAGATCGCTAAGGCAGTAGTGTCGTAGTGATCTCGGACCGAAGGGTCGCGGGTTCGAGTCCCGCCTCGGGCATGGTTGTATTTGTGTTCGTCCTTTCACCCCTTATCATCAATCACCATATCGTTTCATCCACATAGTTACCATTCCGTTAACAGCAATAGTGGTCGCTAATGACCTTAGATGTTGATGCGACCTTAAATAACCAAAAAAAAAAAACATTTATTTTTATGTATTAGATAATACAAATAATTGAAGATAAATTTTTAAAATATAAGATTCATACACCAATATTTTGATCAATATCTTGATTTTCAATATTCAAAGACGCATCTACTTCTGAGTAACTGATTTTGTAGCTGATCTTGATTGTTGGGCAATTGTTACAAAATATTGCGCGTTTTTAAATCGCCAAAACATTTCTCCATTGTGCATTGCAGGGTATATTTTTTGAAGACAGGAATTTCTCTTGCATGTTTGTGCGGGAAGTCGGTGCCGCACGCACACCCGCGTAATCACGCGCTTTGGAACTCGAAAGCTGCGGAGGCAGAAGGATTAAATATCCTGGCCATTACCCACTCTAGGGATATACAATTTTGGTGATTAGTGAAAAGCTAAAGGAGCTCAATTATGAAGACATTGTCAGGTGCAACTCAATCCGCTATCAATTCGTAAACTGAAAATACTGATTTCTTACGAAGAACAACATATGTCAGTACAAAATTATTTTCTAAAAACAAATAAATGAGGAAAGGATATAAAATATAATAAAAATACGACTAACATTGGAGGACAATCCTCAAAAGATAAGACCGAGCTCCCTGCTTTCTTGGCAGAAGATTCGAAAATGCCCTTACGAGCGGGCTGCGCGCACATACGTGCGATTTCTGGAACATAGAGACCGGCTTAGGTGGCTCAGGACTTCAACTAATGCCACTGCAGGGCCTCTCACCGAGAGGTCGTAGGTTTCGTGTCCCGACGGTGGCAGGATTTTCGACACTGGATAGAGAGCTAAAGACCCATTCACAATGCAAACATAAGCATAAGCATGGCGTTAACATAAAAGTTAGGACTACGTCTACAAGTGGACTCATTCACAATGCGTTCGCATAAGCATAACACGTAAGACATTAACTTAAGAGCTTGCAAGCTTCAAGCTTCTGTGCTATGCTTATGTCAGACATGAGGAATGAGCCAATCACAGTTCGTTAACTCAAAATCGAGTATCGAAGTCGATAGGCGAACTATTCGTGTCGATTCGAGTGCTGCGTCTCATAGCCAATAGAAACTCTTATTTTGCCTGTGTTTATGTTCGACATTGTGAATACGCTAACTCTTCGCTTGTGTTAATGTCTATGTCTATGTGTTATGCTTATGTTTGTGATTGCATTGTGAATGGGCCTTAAGTCGGATACATCCCCTGTCATGAGGAGAGTTCTTGCGGCCGACTGCTCTGATCGGTAGTTTTCCGTGGTTTATTCGATCAATACCAAGTGAATGTCGGAACAATACAAGCAGGCCACGAATCCCGCGCGATCTTTCCTTCATTTTCCTTGTCCTATCCTCCTATCCTCACCCCTTAAATACACACACACACATTGTGTGCACCACACTATCACACATGTCGAAAGACCAGTCGAGGGTTTAGTGCTTGTCCCGGCTCACGCAGTGCCTCACTGATAGAAGATATCTGGTTGGGGGAAAACACGCAAATCGAAGTGAAGGTCGGCGTCGGATCTCACCAACCTGAGGGGAAAGGGGTAATCATCGCACTGCACTTACAGGACAAGTAACCATAGCAGTTGACGCGTCCGGAATCCCTGAATAATCCCAAACAATTGGAACACAGTGGACCTAATACTCGATATGCACTTTGCATTCTGGTAATACAGTGTATCTAAACGGCAATAAGAAATACCAGAGGAACTAAATTATGTTTCTTCGTGGGACATGGCCACCAGTGGCAAAAAACACGAATAGCACAAAACTTCACAACCCTTCAGGATCTCCCTAAAATCACTTGTCGGTCCCACATAAGAACGAGGTTAGATCTATTACTGACAATGAAGGTTAAATTTAGTTTTAAAGAGAGTTTATTAAAGAAATTCTGTTTTAATATTACCAATAAGAGAATTTTATTTCGTCCCGTCAGTTTTGTTTATCATAAAATATTTATTTTTCCTATCCATGGTAAACACAGTGATGATCACACTAAAAAATAATGGTGAAGAGTGAACACCAACTCGATGGATGTACGCAATGCGTTCGTTGACAAGTTACGTGTCCGTCGTTACATCAGCTAACATTCAGATCGCGTTATGGCTTTTCATAATCACTACAACGCGTTGTGTGCCAATATCGTTGAAGCCACGACGCGAGTTACACTTTACGTTCTTTTTTAGTTAGTGAGATCTCGCTATGGCTACTCTTACAAGTGCCAAAACATGAATATCGCAATGAAAATTATTTAAAGAGACCACAACGCTTTGTTGACGGTTTTTCGCTCGATAAGTGTTTCCGTTCTTTACCTCTAATGAACTCATATATACATGTACAAGCGAAGATAATATTACACACGTAGATGTCGACAAAAAAGGAACATTATTTGTAATGTCGATAAAATTAATTGTGTAAAACTAATTTTGCAGTGGAATACAAATATAATGACAAAAAGATCAAACGCAGTTTTTTTCTATGACCATGTAATTACTTTTAAAGGAAATTAACAAAATAATTCTGAAAACCACGTTTTCTTTTACGTCTTCCTCGGGCCTACTTATTTTTTATTCTTATTACATTTAATTGATCATGGAATAGTGATGTAAATGGGATAATACATATATTTTAGGGTAGGCAAAGTATTTTTTTAAATATTAACAAACCTTATAAGGAATAAAGTGTTATACTTTTTTTCACTTATCTGGTGTGAAATCTTCTTTCATCGGACACAATCAGTAGTCGCCCATTATTGTCAGAACCAAATGACCCCGATATCAGGTTTTCATAGTCCTAATGTCTTTGTGAATTTTTTATCCCTGTATGTTGCTAACTGTGCCAAGATTTCTAGGAAATAAATCCAAATGAAAAAGCAAGAATTGAATTTTTAGTGAATCGTTTGGTATGCTTGAGAAAGCTCTTACTGTTAGAATTATGCAGTTTTCATCTTTTCTACTTCACAAAAAAAACTTTTATCACATTCACAAACTATTTCCTAGCTGCTACCTCCTTTTGATTAACTTTTTCTTCATAGGCTGTCACAAATCACGTTTCTTATTTGAGGTCGAGAAAAAAAAATCTTAACGTTTGCCTTCACTTAACCTTCATAAAGTGTATCGTCAATCCTAAATTAATGTGAATTGATGAAAGGTGTTTTCAGTTCAACAGGAGGGGTATACTTTACATTACAAATTTCAGGCGCAAAAGATCTTTCTGATTGATCATGCCTTTTTTACAAAATGCTGTTCTGTTGCTCGGCTATTCCACAAACACGAAACAAAAAATAACTTGTAATTGTACATCGAAGCCCCGTTATTATGACTTTTTATATCTCCATAAATTTCCCAATTTTTGTTTATACTTAATTGCATTAACCATATTGCCGTTGCTTAACCATGTTATCGTTCGTTTCTTTCATTCAAACGGAAAAAGGCGCTGTGCTTCTTCTTTCCGTTGTGAACACAGCTTTAGGTGGTATTTATATGAATCAATAAAAAGATGCCATTCTGGGGATTTATGCTCGAATTGTAGTCCCTTCATGAATTCATCTATGTCGAAATATATAGAACGTCTCAGAATATATGTTAGAAATTTCATGCATGTGGAAAATTTCATGTAACGCCGGTAACATGTCATATACCCGTGAATGAACTTTTACCCTTGAATGGACACACATTATTTACCCCTTTCTGCATGAATGTGTCGTTTACCCCTGATTGTTAGGCAACTCCTCATACGCTACCGTTCGGCAGTTTATCTTCTCAAGCATCCAAAGGGATTTCGTGTACGACATTCTTTTGTGAAGAACTTTAAACTTCGTATCATACATTTATAAAATAACATACACAACTTTCAGTGATCACATAATTTACATTACGTTAAGTCATCACGTAGGTAACGCATAATACCTACTGACCATGCGAAAAGAAAACCCACTGACAATGTGTTCCAAACAATATGATTGATTGATTAGTGATTTCGGGTGCGTTAAATGCTAAGATCATTAGTCCCGTAAATGCAATTCATGTTTTTCCGCGGGAGATGGTGGTGGTGGTGTTGGTGATCTGCCCACGCTGGATGGCGAGATCTGGCGCCAACCTGCAGCAGCAACGCTTTCGCAATTACGGACGGCTATAGAGGCAGCATGACTCAATATAAAAGGCAGGGGACTTCCAATAACTTGAGACTATGCCACGTTTTGCTGCACTTCGCCGAGTAAAAGAAGGTCCAACACGATATTAGGAAGTATCCTATGACTTTTGTCATAGGATCAGTGTATCTTGTGTGTAAATACGAGAAAAAGTAGTGGGTGACGGTTGTTTTCTTGCAAGGGAAGACAAATTTGATACTATAGTTTCAAAATTAGCAATCTGAATATAAACTAATCATACACATTTAGAAAGATACAAACCTAGTAATCACGCAAGTTTCTCGACTAATGATTGGAAGAGCGACATGTGTATCAAATCCATTAAGAGTCCCTAGATACTGTATCTAGGGACTCTACATGCCATTTACAAATTGCATACTCTCTGCAAACCTCTTTGCCTGGGCACAAAATAACCTAGCACTGGCTCTTTGTAGTCATATTGACATAATCATTATGAAAAGATTTCCACCATGGTCATAACGTACGTGCTCACTTTAGCGTTTGCCTCGCCTTCTCTGGAACTCTGGTTGTACTCCGTGGATTACTTTTCCTTGCTTCACTAATATTATTACGTTGATTTTTTATAGTAAAATAATTATTTAAACTGTAACAGCTATTTTATTTGCAATATTTTTACAGATAAGAACCACGAGGAAAGTGGCAATGTGGCCTGTGGGCTTATGTACAAAGTTTGGCCTGAGCACACCCATTGTGGCAAATGGGACATTTAAAGGATTCTATGATGGCTGGGTGGCAGGCAGAAAATTTCCTGTTGATATGGCTGGCTTTGCAGTCAGTGTTGAGTTCCTTTTAAAAGTAAGTAATAATTTAGATATTTTTGTATTTATTTCTAAATATTTTCCTAAGAATAATACAGGTGACTAGATTTAAAACAACTTAGTTTTTATGGTATCAAAGTAATATTGGCATAATTTCATCTTTATATTTTAAAATTAGCCGTTAATATCTGGCCAACATATTTTGAATTATTTTTACAGAGACCAAAAGCTTCAATGCCCTATAAACCTGGGTATGAAGAGGATGGGTTCCTCAAAAGTCTAGCTCCTTTTGAGCCTAGTGAAATCGAATTGAAAGCCCAGAATTGCACCAAGGTAATCAATGTTGAAAGTTGTAACACACTACTTAAAGTTATTGAAGTGTTGATGATGCTTAATTATAAATTACTTTATTCATAGGTATATAATTTGCTTTTGAAAATTTTATCTCCTAATTGCTACTACATTTCTCCTTACAGTTATTGGTGTGGCATACTCAGACGAAGAGCAATGCAGCGTCAGCTGCACTTGACCTGACCAAATATAACAACACCAATTTGGTGCTGCTAAAACAACAAATTGTGTAGTTTATCATACACGATATGACACTAAGTGCCATCCTAATTTAAGGGACCTGTGATAATTGATGAACTGTTTTTTAGTCAAATGCATTTATGCAGGGTAATTTATAACTTCCACTCAGTTACTAGTTCAAACACACTTCATTTAGTGGGCACTTAAAAGCTGATGAATTCACCATTTTCAGCAATACTTTCCTGCCTTGTACATTGTTAAGTTATTCAATCATACATCTGTCTCATACACTACACTTACAATACCTACTTGTTGCTGTCTTATTGCACTGACAAAATCCTATTATATCACTTTCTAGTGAAATTTCCCAAGTTCAAGTAAAAGAATATGCCAAACATTTTCATCTGTATAAAGAATATATTTTGATTCATTATTTAATTCTTGATAGATTTTTGCATAAAATATTTCTCAGAAACATGTCAAGCAGAATTTGTATTAAATATGTACTCTGGTTACCCAGAATAAAATGAATCAGATGTGAATATTTGTGAAGATTAGCAAAAGTTCACATAACTGCTGACAATTTCAAAATGAAGATATTCCTCCTATGTGCATTGTTCTACGAAGCAGAACAATTGCTCACAGAATGTAATTTCATGTTACATTTTCATAACAATTTGCTGCAAATGTATGAGGTTTCCACTTAAATACTCTTAATTTATTTGATTGTTTATTAAATATTCATAAGATTTATTTATCGTTGCATGTACCTTATTGCACACATCACGCCAAAACATTTTTTCTGTTTTATTAAGATGTAAAATTTCACCCTGAAGATCTTATATCAATGAGAGAAACATAAAATTTATGTTTCAGAACAGCTCTTTAAATATTTTAGATTTAAGATAAAAACTCATTAGCTCATCTTACACATAGATAACTTTATATACAAAAATGCTGTATAATGTACAAAATGCATATGTGATAAAAATAAATATTTACTACATCTCCACACAAAAATATCTCTTTGCTACTTGAACAGACAATTCACCAAATTTCTGTTGTTTAGTGTCTGAGTCCTTACTAGCTTGAATTTTAATTTAGTACACGAATGTAGTCAAGAATCTGTAATTCCTCAGACATAATCATTCCTCAATTACACTTAACATGTGTAAATTCCTCAGAATATACTCGTGTTAATTCTTATTGAGTTACTTCCAAAGGAAGTATCAATATCTGAACAAGTTCTTTTGCACTGTAAATAAATTTCAACAATTCTTTTGCTATTTTAATCTTGTGTACATTTAAATCATGTTTATATGAAGCGTACAAACCTATTTTTTATTCTACAAAGAAACATTGAACTTTGTAAGAAAATATTGCAAAGGAAGAAATGTTTATGATCTAAATTCTAAAACTAATCTAAGAAAATAATAAAAATGCATGAAGCCATAATACTTGCAAACTAGCAATTCTGCAAATTACAATTAATCTGATGCATTTCCCACTTATTTTTTGTAAAACCAAATTTATTATAAGAAATATGAATAAAAATTATGAGAATTGATAAAAGCAGTTGAACTTAAATAGATTGTATTATTCAAAGCATTGTAGTGGAATGAGGAGATACTTGAATGCACAGAGGGTTTTATCCTCTTCTATATTTTTAACATTTCAAAGATTTTATTCTGTGTTGTTTTGTGGTCAGTCTTTGTAAGGATATATTTGTAAGAATTTTTTTCAATTCATATTTCTTGTCCAATATTTCACAGAGATAATCAATTTATAATGTTTACTAAAACGAGCAAGGTTCTGAAATTCTGAAAATACACATGCTATTAGAGATCCAATGGACAGTTCATATTAAAATTTATTTTGTAGAATGATTTTTAAGAAGTAATAGTTAAGCAGTATGCCTCACTCAAAGAACAAGGTGGAACCAAAACATTTGATAATAACAGTAGAAATACTAATCTTTGAAGACATTTCATGCACTCATGAACAGCTGCAGTAATATTTATTAAGAAAACATTAATTAAGAATTAAAATAAAACTTATTAAAATGTACTAATCATAAGTGTTTGAGTGTCATTAAAACATAAAAAAGGGAAAGATATAAATTTTAAGGCACCTTATAATAGTACTCAAATACTTTTTATGAGGAAGAGGTTTGCATCCAATGATATTTATGACACTGATATTAATTAAGGTCTTGTAAAAGAGAAGTATCCAGGAAATGAATAGAAAATAGCCATAGGAAATTTTATCATTGTAAGATTTTAATTGAAACTAGTGATGCTTAACTGCACATACTTTTTCACATTATTGATAACTTAAATGATTTAATCATCTAATACGGAGAAATACATTGCCTTAAGAAAATCATCTCTAGTTTCACTATTCAAGGTGTAGCAAAGATTACAAAAAATTGAACTTTCGCGATTTTTGAAATTCCATGTTTTAATGAAAATCAAACATAAGCGGTACTTTTCAGTGAACTTTGTTCTATTTGGGTATAAAATGTAAAACATAGAAATATTGCTTTTAAATTATCTTGATTTCACACAACATTGTGAGAAAACTACTCCTATTTCCAGAAAATTGTACCTGACACTATTTAAAAATCTAATTTTGGAGAAAATATTTCTTTAGAAAATTTGTACTCTTAAAAAATGAAATGCATAGTTTAGGAGGGTTTTGAAAAACGTGTAAACATTTGTAATTCCCACAAATTCAGAGGCTTTAATGAAAATTGGACCTGTGCCATTTTTATCAGTTTTTGCTCCATTAGAAGAAAAATTTAAAGAAAAAATTTGGAGCTATTTTTGACAAAATTTTGAAAAAGTCCTAAGGACTTAATGTAAAATACTACCATAATGAATAGAAACTATTACCTAACCTCTCTAATATATTATTATGAATAGAACTACGACCTGTTCCCCAAATAAAATCTTCTATTTAGTGTGGTACTACTTTCAAACTGAAACAAGATTAGGTACGTATTTAATAATTTACACTTCATTATTACATTAGCATTAGCTATGTTCTTGAGGGCCCCAGTGTGGAAAATCCAAATGGGGCTCCTCATTGCTATTGCCATCTTTGTTGGGCAAGTGTCCTCACTCAGGTCCCTTGACTTTGATAGCTTTGGAGCCATGCACCATGCACCCTGATTATTATTACTGAAGTTTACTTTGACTCACTGTTGCCTATTTCAGGGGCACATAAAGATAGATCATGGGGAAGAGAGAATTTAAAAAGTAAATATACAATAATTCAAAAGTATAAGAAGTCTGGTGGTACTTTAGAACAACCACAGAGTTTAGCAAGATCATCTTAATGTCTCCTATTGGAATTGGAGAAATCTGACACAATAGGAATAACAATTTTTACTACTGCTCCAGAGCATTTTCTTAATCTCACTCTCACCTGATCGTTATTGACTGTTTTCTCAGTCATTAGTCCAATAAAACACACTTTTTTTTTTTTGTTGGTATTTCTGAATGTAATTAAAAATACCTTCCAACTAGAGGTTTCTGATCCAATTCTTCAAACCCTAATGTATCAGTCTCTTCCCACGTTTCAACATCCTGAGAGTCACCTTCTTCTGGTCTGTTTTTCTATTTATTCTTCTGAAGTCTCATTAATAAAATGATTTCATTTTGTAGCCTACATTCTTGGTTCAACAGCAGTAGGTAGCTGCAGTTTCTGCATACTAGTCTTGAATGTTGGTCTTGCTTCTATGAGGTTCTTTTCTGAAATGTATGCTACTTACTTAGCCTACATTCTGTGTCCTTGCATCAAAATTATTATTTCGAAAATAAAAATACAGCATATTATATAGGGAACATATAGCCACTAGTGTTGTAGTTACCTATGTGTCCATTTTCTATACATACGTAAATAAATCATTTTACAATTAAAAAAACTTTTCTACATAAATATATCAGAATAAAGCTTATAATTAATAGAATAATACAGCTCACCCAACTCTTTTTCAAGCAGACTATATAAATTTATATATACTGTTCAAAATGCACAAAAAATAATTACATAATCCAGGAAACAATAGCCTACGTCTGAGATACAACTAGAAGCAGAGGAAATCTGAAAACAAAAATGAATTGGCTTGAAGCATGTTAGTTCCATATTCTATCATTGCAATGCCAGTTTTCACTGCTTTCAGGGGCAGGGGTAATCACAGTGTCTCCAAGTCTTGTTTGTATTGCACTCACTCTAAAATATAGTAACATTTACATTGTTGATTGTTTTTTACCTCAATTTTCAATTTAATTTTTATTACAGAAAGCTATTATTATTATATATTCTATGATGATTCACGTAACTAAATGTATTATAGAAGAGTAGAAAATATGTCAATAACAAAAAGAATACAAATTTGCTCATTCAAAATTTCTGTATCGGGTCACTCATATATTACATAATGCTAAATAGTGGGGGGGGGCAGCGTTACGCTGCATTATATAGGGTTAGGGGGGTATTAAATTATTACTAAATAGCTTTGATATTAATTTATTTTATATTTTTCAATATATGCTGAAATAATTCCTATTTTAGTCTTTTATAAAACATTAAAATATTAACTAAGTAATTTGTTTTAAAAACATAAATAGATTAAAGTTATTAGGTATGAATTGTTATTTGCGCAGAAAATATTCAAAACTGATAGGTAGTATATTCTAGAATACATTTAAATTGGTGCAGTTGACTCTCGCTCATGCATCATCCAGCATTGCTTACTAATTCAGACTTTAACACAAATAAAATTAATACAAATTGTTTTTGTTTGTTTGTTTGTTTGTTTGCATTTACAGGGGGGAGGAAGTCGGAAGCATTATGTAATTATTTAGGGGGTTCAAGCATGTGTAATGGGTTCATTACGGGGGGGGGGGAGAGATATTCAGAATACTCCAAACATACATTATGTAATTTATGGACGGCCCTTATGTGATGATATTGAATTTCATGAAATATTTATTTTTTAATAAATTTATTACAAAACTTACATACAAGCAAAATACAAGGAGCCTGAAACGCCTCCTACCAATTCTATGCGATATGATCTTCATTAAGTTCTAGAATTGTTGGTTCTCAAGAAATACCAAATCCACCAATAATAAAAATAATCCACCAAAATAATCCACCAATTAATTTAAATGATCTCTCTTTTGCATTAAAGGGCAGCATCTTCTAGTGGTAGCTCAGTAATTAAATGATATTATGACAATGGGATCTTATGTTATAAACCTGAATGTGTGTCCATATGACCTGCAAACTCTTTTCAATCAAATATTTGATTAAAATGTATATTCTGATACGTCTTTGAATAATTTAACATGCTATTTTTATCTCAAAATTTCCATCATTTTTTAAAACTTTCTTTTTAACAAAATTTAGTTTCATGCAATAGACTGGGCGGGCAGGCTGTAACATGGTCATGCCGGAGCCGGGTGAAACGGGACGAGAAGGATTAACTCTTGCGGGGACCCGGAGCGATCATCACATGGGGGGCCCTTACAATGCAATTGACTCCATTTATCAACCCCGATTTTTATTAGTGTTGGAAAAAAAGTCGAAATTTCATGTTCTACTCATATAGTGATGCCAAACAATATTTGTTAAGAAACATTTTAAATGTGACATACTTTTCGAGAAAGTAGTACTCTTTTTAAAAAAAAAAAAAAATTCTTGCATCGTTGACGCAACGCGTCTCTTTACCCCTTGTTGGGCGTTGAGCGCATTCTCTGGAGTAATTCTCCGTTACTGAGCAATTTACTTTCATTACTGTTACTCAGTAATTACTATAATAGTCAAGTCTCGTCAAGGCGCAGTCAGTCAGTCAGTGCCTTTTATCCCTTCGGTCAGGGGCTCAACGTGACTTCACGGAGCGTAATAAATTAATTCGGCTAACGGCGAAGGCTATACTTAATTGTATACATTGGGATTCGGCAGTAAAAGGTAAACTACATAAAATAAAACTACTAGTATTTTACATTTTCTATTTATATGCATAAAAGAAAGGCGTGCAGGAAACAAGATCTAAACTAAAGAATCTACATTGAGAACCATAACTGGCCATAATGTTAATTAAAACAAAAATAGGATCGGATATAACAATCATAATGTTGCCCCATTTACGGTCGCAAAAATATTTTTTCTCTGCCCTCAAGTAGAGCAAAACACTCATCGATTATATACAATCCAGTTAAAATATACAAATCACTATAATAACACATCACTTCAAGAAACCAAATGTTATTTATAATTGGTAACAGTATCGATTTCCTGTATCTTCATGTATTGATTGATTGATTATTTCGTGTTTCCGGGCGCGTCAACTGCTTTGATCATTACTCCCGTTAGTGTAGTGCATGTTTTTTCTCGGGAGATGGCGGTGATCTTCCCCCGCTGGATGGCGAGATCCGGCGCCAACCTACTGTCGGCTAGTGGGGTTTCCCCCTAACCAGGACTCTCCTACCAGGGGGGCACCGCCCCAGCCGGGACAGGCTCTAAGCTCCCGACCGGTCTCACGGAATATGTGGTAGTGTAGTGCATGTTAGTGTAAGTGTGTTTGTAAGGGGAGAGGATAGGACAAGGAAGAGGAAGGACAGATCGCGCGCGGTCCGTGGCCGTTTTGTTAGGTTACTGCTCTGGCATTCGCCTGGTGTTGATCGGAGAAACCACGGAAAACTACCGATCAGAGCAGCCGGCCGCTAGAATTCTCCTCCAGACAGCGACTGAATTCGACCTAGCTGAAAAGCTAGTCGACAGGACTCGAACCTAGGACCTCCCTGTCATCTTCGTGTAACTGTCATCATTTGGCTTTGTAATTTCTCAGTTATGGGCCATCGAGTGATTCACGTCAGATTACGTCTCTCGAATCTCCCCGCAGATGAGTCAATCTCGATGATTCAGGAAGGGAAAAGGGTCACGGAGGGCACTGGTGGATCCAGGGGAAGGGGGCATGGGAGTCATTGAACCAATTAATGTACAGCAAATGGCGGCGAAGTTTTCCAACTGATTGAGCGCGAGATTACTGGATTGTAACGGAGCTGAATGCGTAGTCCAATTTTCAGGTTAGTGCCTGGATTTGCGAAGTTATGGTTTGAGGCGTGATTTGTTAGTCCTTGTTGAGTTAAGTTCGTTTTAGCGCTTGTGATTTCATTCTTTTCTCATTAATACACTTATAATTAAACCCTCCCCAAAACAGAATTATATATTTCGTTAAAGTACTTTGGGGTCGAAATTTTCTGTGTAAAGTTTTCGAGAAAAAATAAGTAAACGGAAGATACAATTTTTTAAGAAAAGTAAAGGTGTTACAGTAACATAAAACAATAAGTTTAACGAGTCAATATAAAATTAACAATTATTAATGAACTATAATTAAGAAAGTAGAGAGCAGAGATAGCATAATGCAGAAGCAATAGTATGAAATAGAAGTAGAATTAAAAAAAATTTTGTACACAAATCATTGAAACTTCAAAGATAATATAGTCGAGAAAAACGTGGGAAAGATAAAAAAATAAATTAACAGTAAAATTGTGATAACACTGCGAAAGTACACGGGAAAACTCCAGAATTGCAATAGAGGTCAAACTTGGAAGACAGTACAGGTAAATAGACGGAGAAGCAAAGAGTGTAAAGAGTGGTGCAGCTAGGAGTGCATGGGTTTTGACATTTGTTTCGTGAAGTTTTTCTACTGGAGATTAATAACGCAATTCGTGTCGCCGTTGGCGTTTATTGTGAAGTGGACATATCTCCCGTTCCCGTTGGCGTCCATGCCTTCGTATTGCCGTTTCTGTTCACGGAGAATTCCGGAGCGCCCCTAAGGTCGCTTCACAATAGCCCACGAACGGGAACTTAAAGAAAGTTGAAAGTCGGACATCTCAGGGAGGCGTTCACAACACGACGAGAACGCGAAGCTTGACGGGAACGGGAAGGATGATCATCTTTTACCTTGATCCGGGAACGGGAAGACTCGACCAATGAAAATGTAGCAAATGGTGGTTAGGTTTTCCAGTTGATCGAGTGCGTGACACTGCTCTGGAGCGGAGTTGAGAATGCAGTGCGATATTGAGGTTTAGACGTGGATGTGCGAATCACGTTCCTGTGCCTCAACATTGGACTCCCGTGCGTTTCCGCACCGCAACTCTCGTAAGAAGAGCCACTGACTTACACAGCAGTTCGGTGGTCTCGTAGAGCGCACGGGAGGGGAGGGTCTCGCCGCAAAGCGGAGGGAGTCTTCGCCGGCTTTGGACTTCGAAGGGAATACCAATTTTCTGTCTTCGTCGGAAACTAGAAGCATCTTAATTTTATGGATGTCGCGTGTTTTTTAAAGTATACACGTTCATTCAATTCTTGACGGTATTGAATGCATGATTTTGAGCTATTGAGAGCAAAAGTGATCTAGGTCAAAACATTCTATCCGGGAAATGACATGTTAAAGAAGAACGCTGTAAAACTATAATGCTTAGAAATAAATTACCGAAAGTTCTGCTGGAGATTAATAGCGCAATTCGTGTCTCCGTTGGCATTTATTGTGAAGCGTACATATTCCAACTGATTGAGCGCGTGTTAGGGAGATATCCATTTCACTTACAACAGATATTTTGGACTGAAACATTTCTTATTAAGTAATTAACTATTTTGTTGACTTACCCCTTTTGCACACACCATTTCTGAAAACTATGACTCACATTCAAATAATTGGCATCCATAATATTTGTATGCGATAGTAATGTGATGGAAAAATAGGGAAACAGTGAAATCAATGCACAACATAAAAGAACAATGTACACAATGTATTTATACACTGTTTCGATATTTTATACAATGTAAATTATAATTAGTTAATATCGTACAAAATATAATAGAAGTTTGTTTACTGTTATTTAAAGTTTTACATTAAGCCACTAAGAATAAGTATGTTGGTGAAGAATAAAACAAGCAGTGCTCACTTTGTTGACAAGTTAGTTGGGGCAGCAGACTTCTCATCTTAAACTCGTTCTAATGGTCCCGTATCTTCCGCAACCGGGAATGTTTTCTGTGAGTTGAAGTAATTGTGACGCACTGGAGGTATGTGTTGCAGAAGTTCAATCATGTCTTTTTTTGCTACACTTCAATCTACAGTTAGGTTATTCTCTAAGGAACCGTACCTACTATATTTGAAGTCAATTTACTTTGGCTCTTGCATTATTAATCTTTCTCACAATTGCTTTTTCAAGCTGCAAAGTAGACTTAAAATCTGCCTGGGCCATAATATCTTCACGTGCTGTTCTTCTTTTGAGCTGAATGGATGATAGTATACCAGCCAGAGGGAACATGATGAATTTTATTTTTGCCAGCTTGCTCTGTTTCCATAATCGGAGTCATTTTCATAAATGATACAAGAAATGATACAAGAAATTTATGGCCAATAATTTTCAAATTATTGGATTTGCCTATCACTATTTTCAAGCAACTGAGAGCAATTTTGAAGTTTCGATTTTGACCCGTGGAAGTATCATTAAAAGCGATTAAATGTTTTTCGAGATGCTTCTTCTGTGATGGTCACAGATAAACAAGAAGCTATTTCTTGGAAGCCCATGGAAGCTGTTGTTTCGTCCCACCTGTGACTTACATCACAACTGCATGTAACGATATGAACAACTTGTTGGTTACTTCTGAATTGTGATGTTCTCTAGCAAAGAAATATTGAAGTTTGACATACACCATTTTAGCCCGTGATAGAACAATGTTAAAACCACCTACCAGTGCATCTACCTCAAATCTTCCAAAATTTGACTTACACAACCTTTGCTCTCAACGACTCATATAGTTCGACGTCGTATGTCACATTCTATCGACAGAGGAATACCGCCACTTCCTGAGTAATCGATTGATGATCTATTATACTTTTTAAATATTGCTATTTTACCGTAACGGTAGAAGTAAAATACTTCGAAATAGTCTGATAGAAGTAAAATACTTCGAATACTAAGTGTATTTGTTTCCTTATACCGATATTTTTAAAGGTATTTCGAATAAAAATATGATAAAGACATTTGTATATTGGTATAAAAACCTTAACCGCTGTAATTTTGGGTTTTGGTCCCTTGGCAAGCGATTTTACTGCGCAGGGCTCGCCGCACGCCGACCATTACGCTACCTCTCGTCCACACCGCAACAGTGTCGCTTTCAACTCGACCTGTGTCAGGTGCGACGGACATGACATTCAAACTAGTAGCGGGTCATCTTCAGTGAGGAATTCTGTGTCTGCCTTGGCGGCGACAATCACCAGGTCCGTGTCTGGAGGAGCAATGAGGAGCCTGGAGGTGCCACGAAGATCGGTTTCTGGTACCTCCACTGGCCAGCCACTTCTCCTGAGCACACCCCGATCGAGAATGTGGGGGTGATACGTAGCTTGCTACCACGACCCCATGCCAAGTCCTTCCTAACCACTAAGGACTTCAATCGAGACCTAAAAACTCTATGCTATGACGTTTGGATGCGTCTGATTGCTAGCATGACAAGCCAACGCCGAACTAATATGTACTTTTTGCGGCCGTGTGGCGGAACAAAATGCGGGCTCCACAAATGATAAAGTGTAATTATTTCGTGTACATGGTACCATCTACCGACCTGCCAACAACATCAACCGCTTTAGCCTTCTGAGTGCACCGTTTTTGTGACGCTGGGTGTATTTAGTGTTAAAGTAAACTGCACCCACGTCATACAGTAGGCAAAGATGGTAACAATTCCAAGACTAGAGACCGGGAACGGTAGCTCAGTGCATCAACTGATGTCACAGCATCGCCTCTGACCGGAAGGTCCTAGGTTCGAGTCCTGACAGCGGCAGGATTTTCGTCACTAGTTTTTCAGCTAGGTCGAATTCAGTCGCAGTCTGGAGGAGAATTCAAGCGGCCGATTAGTAGTTTTCCGTGTTTTTTCCGATCAGCACCGGACGAATGCCGGAGCAGTACCCTACCAAACGGGCCACGGACCGCGCGATCTGTCCTTCCCTTTCCTTGTCCTATCCTCTCCCCTTACACACACAGACTAACATGCACCACACTACCACATATCCCGGGAGACCGGTCGGGAGCTTAGAGCTTGTCCCGGCTGGGGCGGTGCCCCGCTGGTGGGAGAGTTCTGGTTAGGGGGGAAACCTCACTAGCCGACGGTAGGTCGGCGCCGGATCTCGCCATCCAGCGGGGGAAGATCACCATCTCGCGAGAAAAACATGCACTACACTAACGGGACTAATGACCAAAGCAGTTGACGCGCCCGGAAACACGAAAAATCAATCAATCAATCCAAGACCAGATAAGTACGCGTTATAAAGAATGTAGCAGTCCAAAATCGAGTCGATTATTCGTCAATTTTTCTTGTGGTGGGTTACTGCCCTCAGAGTTCAAGTGCCCCAACGGCAGCAGAGGTGCCAAACAGTTTTCGGCGCCAACTGCACAACGCCAAAAACGTCAGATGTGTAAAGCTGGAACAGTCATGTCAGCTCACCCGAAACAAACAGTTCAAATAATTTATTGCTAATTAATTGCCATATATTCGGAATTAATTACCACGTATTTTCGTGTCAATGAATGAATGCGAGCTGGCTTGACGTGATGCCAGCACACATAAGATAAATTCGGATCGTAGCTCGAAGGAATCCCTGAAAGTATTTATTGCTAATTAATTGCCACAATTTGGAATTAATTACCCCCCATTTTCGTGGCGAATCGTCACTATCCTACGCACGCAATTTTCGTGGCGAAAACGGACATGATCTGGCTTGACCAAAACCATCTCCAATGCTCATATCTTCATGTAGGTATCGATACCAGACAAAATGGCGCCGGTGCCGGTTGAATAGTAGCGGGCTTGTTATGACAGTGTATCACGTGCGTTCCACGTGACATGTGATTATAATAGTGGATTTAGTGTTTCTCTGCGAACGTCAAATTGAGACGCTTAATATCGCTTGAGATAATTAATATCGTGACTAATCGTCGTGATTTGGTACCATATTTTCTGGGAATTAATGATCTTCACAAAACAGATGCGTCGCGCGTGTTGTGTGCCTGGATGTAGATCAAACTACAATGTTTCAGAAACTTCATGATTTCAGTTCCCGAAAGATAGGATGCTGCGAAACAAATTGGTGAAATGCATTCATCGTGACTGTTATGCAGTGACAGAAAACTCATTGGTCTGATTAAAATGGGTCAATGATCCCCATCTCGATCGGTTTTTTGTCCAGTTTCCCTGATCCATCGAGCAAATGCTGAGATGGCCCCTTGATTTGCTTCTGGACATAAATGTAGCTTCACTATGCGCACGTTTTGTTGAGCTTGCCTTTTGCTTGTAGTGGTAGTATAGCTTAGGGTGAGTTTCTATTTAGTTAGCAATACAGAAAAATCAAATCTGCAGTTCATTTACCGTTGAAAATAAGTTTTCTATAACTCTGAAAATAACTTTTCTATAACTGAAAATATCTAGTTTTGAAACGTTAATCTCTCGCTTTTTTAAATTCATTATTATTATTATTATTATTATTATTATTATTATTATTATTATTATTATTATTATTATTATTATTATTATTATTATTATTATTATTATTATTATTATTGTTGTTGTTGTTGTTGTTGTTATTATTAGTAGTAGTAGTAGTAGTATTATTAATATTATTATTATTATTATTATTATTATTATTATTATTCATCTTTCAACTATTACTAATTAAATTGTTGGGAAGGGATTCTGAAACTAAAGAAAGCGTGCGCAGATGATTTTCTCCCCATACGTCACATACAGTTTTTTACTGTTTTTTACTACATAAATAAATAATTAAAAAAATAAAAATAATTTGTTATTAGAGAGCATTATGTTTGATGGCAATCGAATTGTTGTTCATCGAAGTTAACCAAAACTGAAGAAAAATGCCTTCCCAATTATATTCTCCAATCAACCTTCATACTACACTGTGAATCTCCCTACAAATAGACAAGATCCTGCTTTAAGATCCAAAAGTGTGTTAGTAAGAGATGAATTATATCTTTTTCACATACTTTCGGGGAATTAGGGGTATGACGGTTAGCGTACCGGACTGTTGTACCCAAGATTACGGGATCAAACCCGATCGGAGCTGTGGATTTTTTAAGGGCGAAAAAATCCTTCGTACGTCTTCCTTCGTGGGAAGTAAAGCCGGCTGTCCCAAGTAGTAGATTTACTGCATGTAAAAGATCCTCAAGCCTAAAAGAAGCCTCTGAACTAAATTAAAATCGTCTGTTTCGTCGCCCAACATAATGCCTCTTTCTCGCCAAATGATGGAAGGAGCGTAGCGAAATTTGCGTGGTCAGACGGGAGAGCGAGCCTGATGGCCTGAGTCTCGCCACATAAAATAAGGCATTAACTAATTTCAAGAAAATTTTGAGTTTTGATAGTATTAAAACTGAAGTGTTGAAGAGAAATATTAAACCATTCATGTTATCAGTGAATGATTATGTTTGTTTAATAAGGGGACGAGATGGCTGCAGACATTCCATCAATAACTATTAAGTTTACGGTTACAAGTTCTTTAGATGTTCGAGATTTTTATAAGAATATGGAGTTGTCCCCTTTTAATTTCAAATTAATCCTGCAAATAGAAGATGGACTATCTTTGAAGTGCGACAGGTGGATGAATTTTGAAAACTTGGTAAGTCATCGTCAAAGTTATAATGATGAGTAGAGCTCGGACATGGAGGCACTATGAAGGTCGAAAATACGTAGGCAAATAGGCACTTAAAAATTAAAAAAATAGGCAGGGATATAAGCATTATAGTGACAATAGGCAGGTACTTAGGAAGTAAAAACTTAAAAAAAATCCCTGGGCAATGGGCATTATGGTCGCATTATATTAAAATTTCTACGTACTATATAATTCTCTAAAAACAAATCGAATTTCTTCGATTGTCAAAACATATTACAGATTTATATTATATTTCCTAAGGGTTGACGCGTGTGGAATTTTATATTTTGTATATTTTGTTAGTTAAACTGGTTAAATGTTGGATTTTCAAGTTTTGAAAATGGAATGTTTGCGGCATGGCACAAGTCTGTGTTGAATTTCTTTCTTTCCATCTTTTGATTGCTCTTGCTGAAGAAGTTTTGAATAGTTTTTCTCACATTTTTTCGCATTTTTTGCATGAGTTGCAATGTTTTTATGTTGTAAGAAGTATTTTTTGCACAGTTTTCATTTTTTCACAACACTGGCAAAAAATACATTTCCAGTCTGCCGCAGGGTGAGCTAGAATCCCAAAAAGCCGTCCATAATATAAAGAGTCGTTCAATTTGTACCGAAGTTAGTATGTAAAGGTTATCGAAGTTGGTGATTAAGAATATGATATCAAAAAGTGAAAAAACAAAATGGCGGATCCAAGATGTCGGGCAAATATTGATGAAAGTTATTTTATTCATATAAAAGTATTTTTTGGGGACTATGAGTTCAAAATGGCGGACAAAAATTGATAAATGTCTTTAAATTAATATAAAAGTCAATAGTTAGGTATTGTTGTAGTTAATGGTTTAAAATATCTCAAAAATGGAAAGTTCAAAAAAGGCCTAAATAGAGGATAGAAGTTGGTATAAATTACAAAAATAATTTTATTTCAATGACAATTATTCATTTAATAAATTGTTTCTAAATATTATTAGAAGTTGTTTTTTTCTTTTTCATCTACATCATTATCTTCTCTTTCTTGTGCTTCCTTAACTGAATCATCTTCAAAGACTTTCCTCATCATCTGCATCGGAATCTTCACAATCTTCCGCCACAGGAACTAAGAGGGCAACGTCTTTGTCCGACACATTACAGTTTCCTTTGGTGATGATTTGCGTTGAGAAGAAACGTAGGGATCTGTGGTTGCCAAGAATCTCCTGAACACGTCATTCATAGTCTGAAACTTTGGAAAACGTTCGAGAAAAACTCAGGTGATATTGCTTTATCAACTTATTAGTTGATTCTTGGGCATCCTCCGACAGTTGACCGATGCGTGAAATGGCGAAGAAATAAATGTCTGGTCCGTGAATAAACAATCTATGGACTGCTGTTGGCATGTTGCACCAGAGTTATTCTTTGAAGTAGTGTCTGTCAGTTGCTACGGCGTAAAATATAACCAAAATATTCATTTTAATATAAGACACAGGAATGCAATCATTTCTTGAAGATTGTATTATAGTAATCGCGACGCGGCGACCTTTGTCCTTTTCTAAATTATTCATCCCACTGAGAAAGAAAAGCGTTTTTTCCGTTTTTTCTTACTTATTATATTCTTTACAATGCTTCTAGGCATCGACTATAATTTAAATTGAGCCAATGTAGCTCATATTTAATTGATTTTTGTCGTTTTTCAAGATGTCCCAATAACGACATTTTGCAAATGTTGCTTAAGACGTGGTTCATAGCCGGAGTCGGTACTAGTCGGTGGATTTGCAGGTTAATTTACAAAGGTAATAATATAAGCTTACGGACACAGTGTAAAAGAAAGAGGAATATGAGTAAAAATAAGAGGTGAGGACAGAATAAGGAAGAGGAAGGAATGTTCGCGCGCGGTCCGCGGTCTGGGGCGGTGGCCCGCTGGTGGGAGACCTGGTTGGGAAAAATCCCCTCAAGCCGACGTAGGTCGGGGCCGGATCTCGCCGTCCAGCAGGGGAAGATTATCGACATCTGCGATTTAAAATAAGCACTACGCTTACGGGACTAGCGACCTTATCGCTGTCGCGTCCGGAATCACTGACCTATAAATCAATTAAAGTAAACGTGTTACTACAGCACATACTTTCTCGCATTATATTTAATTTCTGGAGTTTTTAAATTTCAGAGAGTTCAAAGAAAATAAGACCTGCGCTATTGCTTTAAGCGTATGGAAAAAATTTTATTCAAAAATTTGGATCTGTTTTTCAGAATAATAATGATTTAAAAATTGCCCATATTTCACGCAAAATTACGGGAAAACTTCTCATATTTACGGAAAATTACATATTATCTTATTTCAAAATCTATCTTTCAACATCTGATTTTATTCAAGAAAAAACTATCTTCAATAATATACTTGTATGAAGGCGTCGTATACTGGTTGGACGTTTGCAATTTTTGAAATATATATCATGAAATTTTACTTTCGTCGCAATTAGATTTGTGCATCGTGAAATTTTTTGCCATCATAATTCGTATCAAGATCCCAACTGTTATTTATAATTATCATCCATTGTTTTGCTGAAAAATGCGTTCAGAAGGTACCCGTAACATCAGGTGTGTACAAAAATAAATTATTGGACATGTCTTCATCTGAAAAAAAAATGACAAACAAAATATGTTGACAATTTTGAATACAAATGTTTAAAATAAGTAACAAAAACAGAGAATGAAAATCATTAAAATTCGAGTTTAAGTGAAAAATGTAAGTAATAAGTACAAAATATAAATTGTATTATATTACTTACATATTATACTCATATTATCATATATTACTTATTATATTCCTTACTTTACGAAACTGATCATTAATGTTAATTGTGGCCACGGTCGATACTTGTATCGTAAATAACCCTTATTACGACGTGTTCCGGTCATGTCTTATGTGGTTTTGTTCAATTTTCGAGAAAAGAGCAAAAAATGTCAATGTTGGTGTAGGTTAAAAGAATAATATTTAGTTCTTATGGTTGGTAAAGGACAATGCGAATTGTTGGGGAGTTTAGTATTTATGTTCCTCGATCCGTGTGGCTTTCGATAAACAGTGTATTGAATTATATTTTTTATGGGTAGTGTCTAAAGTGAAAAATTAAAAAACAATATAGCTGTAGATAAGAATAGGCCAATAAAACAGACATAAAATTATTTTCTTACATTATATTCTCATAACGATGTACAACTCTCGATCATACAATGTTTTGACCCGTGCACGGGGCCATCTTCAGGTACACAATGACCACTCTAACTACACCTTCCCAGACATGTATTAATCTTTATATTCTTTATGTAATATAATTGTGTAGTGTAATAGATTGTGGTTGATGAAAACTTAATTTTGAAGGGTTTTTTACTCGCCTGTTATGCGCCAGTTCGGGCCTCCTGTAAGTGGTTTTGTTTATTTTTCGAAAATTCGAGGAGAGCAAAAAAAAATGTTACAGTAGTTTATTTTGTTGTGAATGTTGGCAAAGGGCAATGCATATTGTTGAATAGTTTAATTTTTATGAGGATTTGTGTATTTTGAAAGGGGTGACTTTTACAGTGATTAAATAATCTTTTATAACTAAAGTGAAAGTGAAGTGTGAAAAAATGAAAAGTGAAAAAATGCAAAACAATATTGTTGTATAATGTATTTTTGTGGGCATTAATGTGTCATAAATATCTAATTTTTCTGGATAGCTTTTTCACTACGAGTCGTTTTCTTACCCATTGGTATTATTATACGCGTACGTTTTCTTGAGCCCCGAAAAGAAAAATTCCCTCACTCCTTTGCCAACATTAGTTGAAATAACAATAAATGATAGCGACAAAATCTGATAACCAGAAATATTGTCTCCCGTGTAATAGAAACTATTTTGCACAGAAAAACAAACTAGAAGTTCGATATAAAATTATTCTTGTCAAAATAACCAAGCTTCCCACTCCTCTCGCAACTAGCGAAGCGAGGCCCAAGAAAAAGTACGCGGATTATACACCCATACAGAACTTAGAGACTTTTTTTTTCGAAAACCGGTAAGATCAAAAAAGGTAATGAATAAGTGTTTAAGCTTAGGCAATTGTGGTAATTGAATCCACAAAAATAGCACAATATTCTGTACATAAAGAAAATATTTTTTGTTGAATTAGCTTTGCCAGCTTAACATTAAAGCTGGCAAAACCACCAATTTTTGGAAAAACCGTTAGAGCAAACTAATTATTTCTTTTTTAATTTGGAAAGAACCAAAATAGCACAAAATTCTGGGTGTGTTGAAAATATGCTTTGTGGAAATGATTTTACCAGCTTAACGGACATGACTTTAACTTATGAGTGGGCTGGCGTCATTATAAGCCAGCTCACATCCGTTTTGCCACGAAAATGTGTGGCAATTAATTCCAAGTTGTGACAATTAATTAGCAATAAATCATTTCAGAGTTACCGTTGAGCTGCCATTCAAATTGAACTTATATGTGCTGGCGTCAAGCCAGGTCACCCCCTTTTTTGCTTGAAAACTGCGTGGCAATTAATTCCAACTTGTGGCAGTTAATCAGATATTATTTTGTATTAAATGATTTGAGAGTTTCCGGCGAGCTACACTGCGAATTTAACTTATGTATGTGCTGGCGTCGCGTCAAATCAGCTCACACCCATTTTCGTCACGAAAATACGTGGCAATTAATTTCAAAACGCGGCAATTAATTAGCAATAAATCATTTACCATAATTCATTCAAGTGTGTTGGCTACTCAGATTGACACAGCTACAAACTACAGGCTTTATCACAGCTCCCAGGGCCAACAGATCCAGTCAGACTTCCCCCTCAGCCGTCAAGCGGCGGTACCAGCCAGGGGTGCCTAGAAATTCCGCTGCTATGCAACTTACATGGCACATTCAGGTGATGAGTGTGTCATGGATAAGGTAGCCGCCACCCTGCATATATGCGTGGTTGTGCTTTTTTAATCTAACCATCCATTTGGATCTTTTTCGACACTTTCCATCGCTTGAGCCTGACGGACCGGGCGCTGTCACCACAGCACTTGCCATGGTCCCTCAGCCACCGGTTCATGGGCCCGTGTTTTCGTTATGTATACTTATTAACACATACTAGCGCAGCCCCTGCATGCCATCGGTAATTAGTCGATGAAGGGACCATTGCAGCGCATAGGCAATACTCCACTAAGTCCCGCAAGAACTCTATAGGGAACTCAATGTGGCTCTCCAGCCACTCATTGTTACCGGCGGGAGTGCACGGACATGTATTGAGGAGTTGCTCGCCCATGTGTACCGTGGGTCTACTCCTACTATAGGTCAAGAAAGACGGAATTTTGTTGGATGAGTGGTCGGTGAGAAAGCCCACCATGCCACAACATATACAGTGGGATGGCATGCTTGTCAAAGCGCCACGAAATTCTACTTGCCAACACAGACTTAGCAATCTCACCCGATCTAAAATATATCAAGTAATGAACTTGTAATGGTATTTTCTTCAAGTAAGAGTTTCCGTCCAGAAGACAAAAAGAAATGTATGCCCCTAGATGTCTCTTTAATGGGGTTATATATATATATATATATATATATATATATATATATATATATATATATATATATATATATATATATATATATATGTAAAATGGCAAATTCAGGTTGACTTTGTGGGTAAAACTGGTTGTATATTTATAAAATGAAAATGAAATAAATCGCTTTAAAATAATGAATCAATCACGAGTTAACGTAAATTATTAAAAAAAACAGCGTACTTACTGCGCGTCAAAGAAAGAAGTAACGCATTGATCTCTGTCTTCAATTGATTAAAGGTAAATGGAAAATAAATTGAAAATATGTTTTTTTAACAATCTACACACTTCATGCAGGACTGTTAGGGCAATGTTGTTTAAATAATCTAATGGGACTATGAGCTACTCGTTCCCCACAAATTAATCACCAAAATATTCCCAACTGAGACCATGAAATATCGGTCTACTAGATAGTTTTTTCTTGAAACGTCACATTTTTATATATTCTGAAGAATGGTAAAATTTCATTCCAGCACCTACACACAACGTATGCCGCGCTATCTAGAGGCTCTCTCTGCAAACATGGATGTCTTGCCATGCTTTTCCACAACAACGAAACGCACGGTAGCGTTGTAAAATGGCGAACTTGTTTCGCTCTGTGAATGTATCTCATACCGTGGAAAATGGTGACATTGTGCCGAAGTTTGATATTCCGGTAACAATAGCTTTAGAATATGATCCACATGGAATATGTGTTCGTTTTCGGAAAGGTAAATCCCAATTATTTTTTTCTTCTGTGAGTGAATAATGCTTTGTTTATAACTTGCGTTTCTGAAGCTGCATGACATTGCGGTGATGCTGCTTCCTCTGAAAAGAGTTACGAAAATATCAGTCAGTGTCACAGTTATCTTCAATAATTGTGATGCAATCCTGCTATTTACGTGGTTTCTTCGGAAAGAGAGTAGTAGTATCCCTTGTGTTCGCCCGCCAACTTTGCCGGTATCTTTATTGATAATCGGGATATATTTGTCATTTTGCTATAACTGATGTTCCAACAATCGCTATTAATACAGGAAACATTTGAGATATTTTGCGGTAATTGTGGTGACAATTGGCCCTTTCATTACACTAAATTCCGGCTTTCTTACTTTGAGGCATTTTGCCCTTTGTTTATCTTATTTTGTTGAGCGATGTACTCGGCCTGGGCTTTGTTATACATATTACTTATAAAGATGACATGTGATCAGCTTTTGAATTGTTATTATTGTGCTGTCCCAAAGCGAAGTGTAACATATTTTGTTTTTTCATTGATTTTACTGACTGGTTGATTGATTGTAGTTTATTTAATTTGAGGTTTCTTTGTTTTGCCTCATTGATTTTTGTCATTTGTTTGACTTGAAATTGAAATATGCTTATATTGTTTATTACATTTTGTGGGGAGGGTACGGGAGAAACGGTACTCTTTCTGTTCTAAACACTAATCTTCGCAGCAACTTTGAGCACCAATTTTTTTTTGAAAGGAATATGTCAAGCTTATGTTTCTCCATTTAGTTACAGCTATTCTTCATTTTGAGTGGTTTTGATATATCTAAGTGTTAGGCTTGTCTTACAAAAGTCAACATTCTAAAAATGACATTAAGAGAAACTAAACATTGAGGTTGGGTATCTTCATCATAATCAAAAGGATCTGTGGTATTAGCAGTTTGCAAGAGGACAATGTATATCCTTCAAACTCCAATAATTATTTATTTTTTGCACTCAGAGAAGAACAAGAAATTTTTGTGGATAAAGGGTACATACATAAAATACATGTACATTTGTAGGGAGTCACTACCATTCATATTTTCTTATTGGTCTGATGTACACTCAAATTGCATTTTGGATGTTTTAAGAAGAATAATAGTTAATAAAAACCTTTCTCATTAGTTGCCATTGTTTCGAGGTGAAAGGAACATAGTGGATGACCATTGAGGAGTTGCTAAAACTTTGAGAGAAAAATTATTTTGTTAAGAGTTTTTGTGAAAGTTTAGTAGATTTGTTGAAATTAAGTTTGTACTTTTGTTTGCATCAGTTACAAATATTTGTTTAGTTTTTAGAAAGTTTCGGAACATTGCTATTGTGTTATAAATGATGTCGTACTTTGTTGAAATGTTATTTTGGCTCTGTGCTTAAAACATTCCAAGTACAATGTTGGAAGGAAGAAGTGCAAATGAAAATTAAATAATGTATTTAAATGTTTCGGGAGTTGATATCTAGTTAGCAGCATGAATGGAAACATAATGCAAAGAATCATTAGGGAACTATTGAATTACAATTTAAAAGCAAATTATTCAATAAATTGGATTTAGAATACAGACTTGATAAATATTGTATTAAATATGTAGAATACATTATTCAAAATTTTGACATAATTAGGTTATAAAATGAAGGAAATTTATTATAAAGGAGTCTTAAAATTAATTGAATGAAAGGAATTCAGGTCAAAATATAATTTTTAAGTCTTGTTATGAACTTGGAAGTTCATATGAGGCATCTAGAAGTAAAGTGATACAAGTGACATTAAGTTAGTTTTGAGATAAATGACTCTGAAATTGAAAACAGAATGGAATATCAATTACAGGTCTATTTTGCTGCAACTTTGATTGTATGTATTGGTTTTTACAATAGAAAAACCCAAAAGAAATGGGTTAACAATATTTTTAATGTTTTATGAAATTCAGCTGTATTGCTGTCAATTTAGTCACCAGATCTGAAGATGTCATATCTTTGTTTCTGTTGCAATATCTAAAAATCTGTCACGAAGTGCTTTTGGAGATCTTGTGCTGTCAGTTTCCCTTCTTGTCCATGCCCAAATTTCCATTTTGCAGTTCTTATTGCCAGCCCCTCATGCTTCAGGTTATCAAAGAAATAGTGATATCTGGGTGGAATATAATTATTTAGTTCTCGCAAATATCTGAGTTTATTGAAAGTCAGCCCTATTGGTCCAACTCAGTGAGTATACATCTTTGGCCAAGTTGTTTTCGTAAGTCAACGCTGTAAAACTAGGCTTCGTTATGCATTGTCTTCAAATGCGTTATGAATTATTCTCTTCTAGCATGAATCCATTCCATTTCTCATTATTTAATTGATTTCCCATCTGTATCATTTTGATCAGAAGACTGTTAAATTATTTATTTTGACAATAGAGAAAAAGTTGGTTTGATACATTGTCATTCCTTCAAAGTTTTCACATGGGTGCTTTTTAACTATTTTATACCAATGATCGTGTACTTAAAATTATTCCAGTGTGTTTACGTTTTTCTGTTTAGGCACGTTCTAATTCATTGAAAGTGTCCAGGATCCCAGAACTTAATCGTAATAATAATAATAATAATGAATGGCACGATACTATTTCAATCATGTAGGACAAGTCAAATATGATGTATGTGAAGAGAATACAATTGTGCATATCTTGAGCACAGAAAGTGAAGTCAGTAAACTGCCTGAATGAACATTGTTTAAACTGTACAACCAATATTTAACAATATTGGCATTCAAATTTTGACCAGAGCAAGTGGTCACTGACTTTCTACATCTGATTATCGAATGTTTTGATATACTTTAGCTAGCAAGAACCTGTTTCCTGTGAACTTCTTGTGTATTGCCATCAACCCATTTGTTGTTATGGCCTTGCCTGTTAGCAGATACGAATGCTACAGTTATTTGTCCAAAATTGAAGGGCTTCTCGGAAAAACAGCATTAGTTCAAAAATCCAATTTGTGAGAAATGAGAAAACTGTGTTCACCTTCCTAACTCGCAAGATATATAAATTTTATATTGTGCAGGAATACTTTGACACAGCATGAAACAAAAAGGAGTTGTGAGCAAATAAAACAATATATTTCACAAGTTAGAAAAAAAAAGAAGAATGGACATTTTTTATTTTTGTTTGAAAATTGCAGGTTACATAAATACAACAATTGCAATACTCATATATCAGCTCCACAAAATACCAGAATCTTGTGAGAATAAAAGTAAAAGTATGTTACATATTACATTATTTTTGCATACAACGAAAACAATTGAACCTCCAACAAACACTTTATCCACTTGTTTTTATTATAGTCTAGATTAAATATAACCTGCAATAAAAGCAATTAAAATACTGGAAATAAGTGCTGGAAGCTGATCATTCAACACACCCACTGCTATTATCTTCATTTGACCATGGCTAATGCTTCTTTTACCGGAAAACTTTGAACATGTGTGTTTTCAGAATCACCTATTTTTCTTTGCTCATTTTCTTCTGGACTAATGCACGTTAGACTATGTCAATGTCAATATTGTCCTCTGATGCATAAAGTTCACACTATAAGGTAGCATTGCTAACTCAATTTTGGACTAATGCATTTGCGAGAAACTGCAATTGTCAAAGGTAGTAAGTTTGTTGCAGAGAGGTGATATATGTATGATCACTTGTAATATTTGAAGATTATATACCAAGATGGTAAAATTCTCTAGATATATTAGAACTGTATTCAGTTTTTGTTAAATTTTGTCCACCCACCCCCCTCAAAAAAACAAGTTTTTTAATTTTTTACCCTTGAAAAACGTATTAAATACATATTTATATGTATTAATACATATTAAATACATATTTATTTGTATAATTTTTTAAAAATTCTTTCAAATAAAAACAAAACTTATTATTTTATGTATTGAAATATTCATTAAAAACTCAAATTTAATCACAACAAATGTATGCAGACAAGTATAAAAATGTTACTAGTGTACAAATCAATGTAAACTGACAATAAAATTTAAACTTCATTTGTTTTGACAAATCCAATTTCATTCACAACAGATACATTCAAACAATCTGCTAAGTTAGCTTAGAGCTGTTACTATCATTATCTGCAGCAAGTCTAACCAGGAAGTCCTAGGTTCGGGTCCTGTCAATTGTGGATTTTTGACTATCTATACAGCTAGGTCGAATACAGCTGCTGTCTGGTGGTGAATTTAGGGTAGGCTGCTCTGTTTGGTACTTTTCTCTGCTTTCTCCATACTTTATCAGACATATTCCAGGGATGTACCCTAACAACCGGGCCATGGAATGTGTGCAACTTCCCTTCCTCATCCTTGTCATCTCTTCTCCCCTTATCCCCCCACTTGCACATACTCCCATTGATGTCAGTGGACCAGTTAGGTGTTAAGAGTTTGTTCTAGCTGGGGTGGTGCCCTCATTCCTTCAAAACATTCACTACACTTACAGGACTAATGACCGTAGCATTTGAATATGAGCAAACCAAAAAGTTCAATGTCACTTAATTTCAGGTTCTGAGTTAATGGCAGGAAACTGTTCTTATTACATCAATACTTCATTTCATGTATAAAATTTCTTTGTCAGCACCCTCTGTGATGTCTGTAGGGTGTCCAACTTTTAATGACAAGCAAAAATGTTTGATGGATGAAATGTAGAGAATCTTTGCTCTCCAAAAGTTGAAGCTCCTGGATATCAAAGGATTTTGTTTTCTCCAATACATTTGATGTGCTCAGAAATTTCAAGTGAGTCACATAAACAAATACAAAGGCAATCAAAGTACAAAATTAATTTCCAATAAATCCAAATTTATTTTGGAACACTGCTACATGTTATGCATTTGTTACTTTTTTACCCTAATAATATTATTGAAAATGTATGGAACAAGTAATGATTAGATGAGCCTGAAATCGTATAACTGGGTGTGTGAGTGAGGGGTTAATCATTGGGTGCACAGTGTATGTATGTATACTGAATATATTTCAATTTGAGTTTGCGAATGATGAAAATCAGTATTTTATATTAACTAAATTTAAAAAGAAATATTCTCCAATAAAACCCAAAAATTCCTACCGTATTTTTTTTAGACTCGGAAGTTTTCTTTCAACCCTTACTGTATTACCTTCCTCTATAATGGCAAAGGAAGTAATAAACAAGAAAAGAAAACAAAAGTACAGCTAGCGTGTATGCATTGTAATAAAAGAAGAAAGCCAATAGGGAGCAGAACTGACTGGAACTGCACATATTATTTCTCTCAATAGCAGTAACAATGACAAATTAAAATATTCTTGTATCACATTTTTTAAAAAACATCATTTTGCTTTCAAGTAATTCATATGATCATTTGAGTTCACATTTCCATCAAGAGACAAAAGTATTCGAACTGTGAAGGCTTTTCTCGGTCACTTGCATCTTTATCCCCTGTGAACATGCAACCCTACAGGTTTGTTAAGTGCACTTGTACGTACCTGTATGTTAAGAAATTTAACGTCCTTAGCAACATAAACAACTATTGATTCTTTGTAGGTCAAATGTTTAAGGAAAAAAACATTGCCCTGTACAAAACAAATCAGATTCAAACAATTCAGAAGTAATTCACATTGGTTTGGGGAATAATTATTTTTAATTGTTTTAATATTAATAGTACAGTTTAAAAAATGTATATTAGGTAAAACAACTTCATTTTCCTCACATTCCACCAAATGAAACTACTCTGGTATTCATTTTTACTGATGATGTGAAGGTGTCGTCAATGAAAGTCAACGTGCCAATTTCCTAACCGATAGTCGCTTTTTCTGGTATCTTTAGGTTCAAGAGAATTATTTGCATCCATCTTTTTCGAACCATGGTGTATGAATATTGTTTATATAGATTTATCACTAGCAACACCCCACAATATCGTACTTACATGCCGCTGCAACAGAATTAATATGTTTACTATCGCAGTAATGTTGTAAATTTTCAGATAATTTGTGAGATTTTATGGTAACTAATAAAATACTGAACCTACCATGAAATATTAGTGTTATTTCTGCCTCGTCCAAATTAAAAATCTCATCTCAAATCTCATTCCGCTATGCTCCACCTCGGATTTTAACTTTTGGCCTCAGCAGTAATAACACGCATAACATTTCTAGGTATTTATAATAGCTATACTATTTACATTCTGTATCTGTATTGAGATAGTTTGTGCAGGAAAAAAATTATACATTCTCAACTAAAAAACTAAATATGTTAATAATATATGTTCTCAATTAGTATGGATATGGATTGTTAAAGCAGAGAGATATAGTAACGTATTGTATGGATTTGGTTTTCTTATTCTGATCAAATTCTTTCATCTTGAGTATATTGCAGAATGTCAGGACAAATTTCTCCCAGCTCCATTTCATGATATTTATGCGCAACATGTATAATATTTAAACTCTGATGTTTTGTCTATATAACATAGTATATTAACACAAGAAGCATTGTGCTATTTTGTCTGATTTGAAATTTTTCAGCAGTACAGTATTGCCAAGTTGTCAATGAAGGGCATTCTAATTTTGTTTAGGGATACAATCTGTATTTATAATTTAATTGAACCTATTGATGCTTATTTTTTAAGCACTTCAAATTCCGTTCTGTCACAGTCTTAAAATTTTTCACACAGTGCCTTTAGGGGGCATCTGCAATCCCCCTCTTTGATTGTATTTTAGGATAATTTTACTTATCAATTTCTGGCATTCTCTGGGCATGACCTTTCTCTTTCTGAAAATTCAATTCTTCACAACTAATTGATTGTTAAAAGTCCAGTTCTCATTTCTGTGAGTAACAGTAGCAAAGCAATTTAGTGGAGCCTAATGAGTTTATCCTTTTGCCCATTTTGTTTTGTAGTTCATTGTACTATTCCACAAAAGTTTGTAAATTTGTTTAGCATGATTTCCACTCTCTTGATTTAATACAATTAAATTGATATCCAAAATATTTAAATTTATTTGTTCCATTATTTATCCAATTATAAATCTTTCCTCTCAAAAGTTAAATTCTTGAATTGCCATCAATGTCGTTTTATTTGATGAAATTATCATACTATCTTCATTGACAATCTGGATTAATTTGGGAACCTTTCTCAGACTTTTTCAGATTTTGCTCTTGTTATGATTGCTATGATTCACTGTTTTGTTGCAATTAATGAATGTCTCAGAGAACCTTTTTACTTTCTCGCCATACTATGTACTTACATTATAAAGAGAACGAATTGTAGTGCACCATCGGAAAGTGGCAATTTTTCGTTAGAAAATGTCTTATTGAGAGAGGATAACAAAAATATGGATAAATGTTGTTCCTATATGTAGTAAATTAATTTATCTAACGTGTGTTGAAAGAATTCACATTTTGTGCGTCCTTAATGTCGAAAATTTGGTTGACAGCAAACCGTTTTATCCTGTCAGTCTGGTGTCAGTGCTAGCCCGTAAACTGTTCTGACAATTTTCTTCAAAATTGATATTCCTTGAACGATCTGGCCAAACTCGAGGGCCTGAGAGTCTAAAATGGATATTTTGATTGTAGGGGTATAAGGTAAATGTTCCAATAGTGGCCACTTGAGAGATAAAATGTTGAAAATAAGAAAAGTATGGGCAATATAATAGTTTGTAGAATGAATAATGTAGCTTATGTTATTTAGCGCCAATTTGAAGAACTAAGAGTGACAGGAGTCATATTAGAACAAAGAGGTTGAACTTGACATTGTTTACACATGTGCTGAAGTGAAGCGGTTAGCTTCTGTTTTGGTTAAGGAACTTGGAAAGTTCAACTACTTGACATGGATTTCTATATCGGTAGAAACCAAGTTTTAATTGTTTACTGATACATAGATGTTATTGAATTCTTGTAATACTTGTTTTGATGATAATAGATCGCAAGTGTATAGTTAGAGCAGGTGTCCACTATAGAGACACAAATTCAGTGATCGTTGAAAGGTGGACACCAAGTGTCCACTACTAGCATTTCGTGTTAATTTCTAATTTTGAAATATTTCTTTACAAATTAATTTCCCTTCTTTTGATATGCATCTTGTTCAACGATCGTAACATTCTGATCACTAGAACCAATGGTGGACACTGGGTGTCCACTAATTGTCCCCAGTCTGACCACATTCGGAGCAACTGTATTATTTCACAAGATCTTCATTTGTTTTAGCTTTAATTAATAAGTTTTGATTTCAATTTGGTAATGGAGTATCAAAAAGCCAAGTAGTGGAAGTATCGAAAGGAGAATATGGATAATATAGAATATGGAGCAGCAGAAGAGGTTTCACGTGGTGTCCCTCTGTTGACTGCAGCAAGAAATCCCTCGATCAAGAAGAGTCCCTCGATCAAGCCTGCGAAGGTATATTCTGGGAGGTGGTGAGAAATTCAAGAGAATGGGACGTTCACCAGTTTTAACAAAAGAGGAAGAGGATGCACTGGTATTGTGGACAGTGTTAAAAAAACTTGAAAGACATGGGGAGAGAAAATAATTTTTCGGATTCTTGACCTGGACGTTCGTGGTTTGAAAGTTTCTTGAAGAGAAATTCTAATATTTCGACACAAGTTACCCAAAATTTAACAGTCACTATTGCATCAGTTACTGCACAGTCTCCGAAATTGGTTTTCAGAGGTAAATGATTATCTGAAAGAAAACAATTTGTAGACAATACTAGAAGAACCAAGTAGAGTATTTAATGTACATGAGACTGCATTTTTTTAAATCCCTAGTGTAATAAAGTTCTTGTACTGAAAGTTCTTCCGCCAACAAGTGAGTGACAATGAAAAGGAATGTATAACAGTTCTTATATGTGCTAATGCTGATGGACAGTTGGGGCCACCTCTAGTTGTGTTCAAATACGAGAGAATCGCCCAAGAATTAGTAAACAGCATCCCTCATGACTGGGGGCTGGGCAAATCTGATTCCAGATGGATGAATGGCATGTTATTTTATCAATATTTAACAAATATTTTTCATCCTTGTTTGATAAAAAATGGGTTTCGAGGCCTGTAATACTTTTTCTAGAAGGGCACAGTTTATATTAGACTCTCCACACTAGTTGATTTTGTAATGACAACTGAATAGTTCTCATTGTTTATATGCAAATGTAACACATTATAGAGCCTATGGATGTAACCGTTTTCCGATCTCTGAAAGAAAATTACAAGTATGAAGTTCACAATTGGCGCCTTAAAAATTAAGGAAATCTTACAATGAAGAAAAAGGAGTTTCACCCTCTCTTAAAAGAAATTTTGGATGAGGTATCACCCTTAATAAAAATAATGGAATCAGAAAATGTGGATTGGTTCTTTGAGACCCTTCAGCTCCAATTGTAAACATCAGTAAACCGTCAACTTCATGTGTGCATATGTCGAATCCACCATATCAATATAAGGAAAATAAAGCTCAAAGCAGCATTTGGAAACTTTGGAGAACTACTATATTGGGAGTGAAGCGATGGGTTTATTCCAACAATCTCCTTGAAACTGGACTGTTCGTGAAGAAGATAGTTTCTTTCAAGTGCAGCATACAATGAAGTGCGAGGTCTTAAAAAATGAAGTACTAGTACTAACCGGAGAGATACTTTCGACTGGAGAAATTTTGGATCTGTGTAATTTCATCATGCCTGGTGAAGCAAGCCCATGTTATTCATCAGAAACGAGCAGTTTCAAAACAAGTCATTATGTCCAGGGAGCTGCTCCTTCAGAGGAAACAAATAATCACAACAGTTATTACAGATATTCATCCTGGTGTAGATAAATCTAAAATACAGAGTCCTTTCAAAAGAACTCTGTACTGGCCCGGGCAACGTTCAATTGTAAATTCGAAACGAAGGAGGGAATTTGTACGATCAGTTGTAACATCTGAGAAATGGCGCGAATACAATGAAAATAAAGACAACAAATTGGAATTACAAAAACAGAAAGAAGAAAAGGAGGCAATGATGCAACAGAAGGCTGAAGAAAGAAAACTCCAAACGTGTGCTCCCAATAAGAGTACTAAAAAGAAGTCGAAAAAGAAGATAATGATTGTTTCGTGGGGAGATGAATCTTGGAATCCATTCGGAAATACTAGCTCCGATGACATTAGTATTGGCACTGAAGAGGGGTATTCTTAATCTTTCATCAACAATAATAGTAGTTTTAATAGTTTGAACATCCAGTTTTATAACTCAATCTAATTATTTCAAAAGCAAGCATAAAATCAAATATTTCACTGGGAAATGCAGATGATCCTCCCTGTTTTCAGCTTATGCGAGAAAGAAGTCAGTATGGAGTTATATACGTAGGTGAGGAAAACTCAGATAGAGCAAATAGGTTACCATTCCTCTCTCCCACAAATAAAAATAACGCAAATAATAATAAAGAAAAGTCTCTGGAATAAACTGAACCATAAATCGAAGCCTGTAGCAAGGCTGATAATGTATTCTATGGGCCATGTGGCCACATGATTGTAATGGTGATGGTGATAAGTGTAAGAACATCGAAAATACTGATAATTGGTTTACTTAATCTCAAAAAGTACTTTGATGCAACACTTGTTAGTAGTACCTGTAGGAAATTTTAGTACGTAAGATTAAGTTACGGCTGCTTGTCCGCTTCGCTTTTTTTTCGCCACTCTAAGGCGATTGGCAGATAGTTTGTTGACCCATCCGCTTTGCAACACTGTCGCCAATTCTTCTTTCGGCGAATCGTAGCTAGCTTTCCGTTGTCCTCGCATCGCTTCGAAGTTCCATCTGCGAACTGATGGGGAATGATCTCTTTGAAGAGCCTGCCACCAGTTACATTACAAAACATCATAGGAACGTAAAATCGTTTAGAACCCAGTGAAAATAAAATTAAAAAGTATTTATATAATTTCATATAATACGGTGTTTTAATGCTATTATATGTATCACAATCATCCATTAGCATTCATTTCCAGTAATTTCAGTTGATTTTATGACGTGTCCACTATTGGGTCAAGCACTGTCCACCACTCGTTCCATTCTTTTAGATGTCCACTATACAAGCATTTTGGAGATACACAAGAATAACAAAAAAAAAACAACTAAAAATGTTCGTTTCATCTGCAAGTAGTAAAGAATTAGTAAAGGAAGGATTGGTGTAGAAAGAAATATATGCAACAGTAATAAGGAAAAAAGTAGAAACTCACGATATGAGAAACAAAAAAAAATCCTTAATGTGTCCACCATTGGTACATTTATCTTATATGTAGGGGCCTCATTTTCGACATTTCCTCAAAAATTACTCCAGATTTTTTTAGATAAAATTTGTTATCGGGTGTCGCAAACGACGCTTAAAAGACGGAGACCAACGGACGTGCAGACGGACGGAGACCAACGGACGTGCAGACGGACGGAGACCAACGGACGTGCAGACGGACGGAGACCAACGGACGTGCAGACGGACGGAGACCAACGGACGTGCAGACGGACGGAGACCAACGGACGGACGGAGACCAACGGACGTGCAGACGGACGGAGACCAACGGACGTGCAGACGGACGGAGACCAACGGACGTGCAGACGGACGGAGACCAACGGACGTGCAGACGGACGGAGACCAACGGACGTGCAGACGGACGGAGACCAACGGACGTGCAGACGGACGGAGACCAACGGACGTGCAGACGGACGGAGACCAACGGACGTGCAGACCGATCGGACGGACAGACGTACGAGCGAGCGATCGGACGGACAGACGTACGAGCGATCGATCGGACGGACGGACGTACGAGCGAGCGATCGGACGGACAGACGTACGAGCGAGCGATCGGACGGACAGACGTACGAGCGAGCGATCGGACGGACAGACGTACGAGCGAGCGATCGGACGGACAGACGTACGAGCGAGCGA
>BLKR01010574.1:0-51901 GCA_011170035.1 Teleogryllus occipitalis | reverse complement strand
TAAAATAAAATAAAATAAAATAAAATAAAATAAAATAAAATAAAATAAAATAAAATAAAATAAAATAAAATAAAATAAAATAAAATAAAAAAATAAACAAGATTTTCTCGAAAACGGATCCACATTTTTCCTTTATCTTTTTGTACTGATAGAAAACCAGCCAGTGAATAATGTGAGATAAGTACTGCTTCCATTATTACAAGCAAATGCCGAATGTTGCACAGAATATGACCTTTCTTCTCGGGAGTTAAGGTACGTCTTGCAACGTATCTTTCACAAGGAGAGAACAATACATTTATTTTTCCTACAAAGCCACTGAAAAGTTACAAATAAAATTTAAAAAGGTAACTAACTTCAAAATATAAAAAGCAACTCAAAGATAAAAAAAAGACTAAATATCTAAAGAACATTGTCTTCCAAATTCAGCAATGATTTTGAAAAAAATTCTCACCTATTTCACTGTCGAATAGAAATACTAAAAGTAGTTCGAAATATCTTTTTTACTTTTAAGTGTTTTTTATAATTGGAGTTAGAATTTACGTTTTTAAATTTAACTGAATTGTGGTATTCTCAAAATTTTTCGCGATGACCCATGAAGCACATCATGTTAAATAGTGTATTTTTAAATTTTCTTTCCCAACAGTAAATATTTCATGATGTAATCAAAAGATACTCTTAAAATGTAATATTATTATGGATTTACAAAACTAAATGAAAAGTAGATTCTTATTCTCTGAATGTAAAAAAGTCAATTTGAAAGAAAAAGTTTTAATCTGATGTATTTCGTAATAATGCATAATTCACATGAGTCTTGAATCAATGTGAAATCCATCTTGCTAACTGTTCTGAGATAAAACACAAACGATTTCCATAATTAATACAGCAATATCGAAACTCAAACTAATTTGCCCTTTGATCAGTTGGGTTTATTTTGAAGACAATCCCCCCATCGCCGTAACAATTTGGCACTGTTTTATAGGATAATCTTCCAAACAGCAGAGGAATAAACAAGCACTCTATTACCCGCACGTCGACAAAATGATCATTTACTGCAATTTACAATGACAGTAATCGATGGGGAATAACGACTGGTATGCTTTATTCTCGGCATGACAGCAAATAGTACATTCAATCACGCCAATTTCCTGGAGTGTTATTTAAATGAATCAATGTTATGGCTTTATTACATCTGCACTAGCGAACATACGCGTTGACTAAATGGTTATCTATTCCCTCCTTTCAAATTCGTTTCCATTCCACTACTCCCTTTGATGAGAGATTCTGACTGAATAGAAATCATGAATACGTGATTGATACTGCCGTAGGCAGCAATTATTAAAGGAAAGGTTTCATTCCAAAATTAAACGTTTTAATTATATCGATCATTGAAGTACACAGATAATGTGAGGGACTATCACAAGAAGTTCTGGAAATCGTAGTTTTCCCTTACGTTTTATAAAATATTATATTCCTTCATCACATTAAAAAACAGTGAAAACTATGTTAAATGAATAGTTCAAGTTATCGAAATATCGGGATTTTGGGTAGAACTGCTAATGAGTTTGAGGATGATTTTGGTAACAAATAATATTTTCATATTTTCGATGAAGAAAGACATCTACTTAATGCAATGTTTAGGGGCCGTCCATAAATTACGCGAGGTCATATTGGCTATTTTTTTACTCCCCCTCCCCCCTTGGTGAGATGTAATATTTGGCTCGACGTTCTCTTCCCTTCTAATCTCACGTGCAATTTACAAAATATGTAATTTTAATGTAAATAAGTTAATTTGTGATCGATTGCATTGGTTTTATTTAAAAAATACAATTTGCTTAGTTATATTTATTTAAGACTAAATGTGACTAGTATTTAGAAAATAAGAGTGACTGAATTAAAATGAATATTATTGCACTTCTAAAATCGTCGGTAATTTTCGTCGGTAATTTTTCTTTAACAATTCTGTAAAATTACAGGTAATGAAGGTTATCTCATTAATGATAAAACGTTTGGTAATTTTTGTTAGATTCTTTTTCTCAGAATACTATTCTACTTATTGTAGCATTCACATAACGGATATCAAAATTATAGTGCAAAAATTAGCCATCGTATTTTTGTATAGAAACGTGTTTTACTTAAATTATCTCATTTTCTCTCGCAATTTAGCAGTTTTAGGGAAAAATTACGTGATACTTGCCGTGACCCCTCTCCCTCACGTAAGATTAGGTTAGATTCGCTTGACCTCCTCCCCCCTAAACACCTCGCGTAATTTATAGATGCCCCCTAAGTATAGAGAAGTGCATTCTGGCGTTGTGTAAATTCAAATTGATACACTAAAATTTTATTCGTTAATGCAAATTGAACGTTTTTAATAAAATATCTATTTACAAACAAATATCAGGTCACATATCATTTTTACTTTCTCGTATACATACATATATACGGAGTAATATGCGTAGTATAGAGAGAGTTATGTAATTTTGCGGAAAACGCTGAAGATTTCGAGGTTTCAACGGAAATATACGTTTTGGGGTCCCCTGATACCCAAGAAGTGTTTTTTTCACGCCCGTCCGTCCGTCCGTCCGTGAACACTGCTAGCGCCTAAACCATACGCAACATTTTTTCCAAATTGAAGAAACCTCTGTTCATCTGGTTCGAGACGAAGCTTTGAGATTTTGAAAAATATTCTTTAAATTTGAGGGTTCTTTACATGAAACCCCCGGAGATTTTCAAAATTTTCTCAAAAACGGCACCAAAGTTTTTCTTTGAATTTCTTGTTTGAATAGAGTAAAATATAAAGGTGGCATAGGTCCGATTTTAATGGTTGATTGAATTTTCGAAAATTTCAAAGTTAAAGATAGAGATTTTTCTTTCAAATGAAATTTATAGTCCATAATTAATTCTTTGATTAAGGTCATGAACATTTCTTGAAAATTTTAGTAATTCTCGTGCAGTTTGTGCAATGCTAATAAAATACAAAAACAAGTTTTTTCTCAAAAACTGCTTCAAGTTTAATAAAAAAAACTTTTGGTACGGATAGTGCTAAATTTACTCTATAAGATGACATACTAAGGCAGTAGTGTCGTAGTGATCTCGGACCAAAGGGTCGCGGGTTCGAGTCCCGCCTCGGACATGGTTGTATTTGTGTTCGTCCTTTCACCCCTTATCATCACTATTTCGTTCCACCCCCATAGTTACCATAACGTTAATGCCAATAGTGGTCGCTAATGACCTAGCTGTTGATGCGACCTTAAATAACAAAAAAAAAAGATGACAAACGCCATATTGATCCATTATTTTTGGCTTAAAAATTACAAAAATATTTTTTCCTTGTCTCTCTCGTCGTTAATATTTACATTAGCAGCAATTGGTTCACATTCATATGAGTACTTGTGACCTAAATAATGTCAAATAAAGTTTCTCGAACACTCGACAGTTTTCTATTAAAACGGGCTCGAAATGCCGCATTTTCAAAAACGCTCCAACGCCATTTTCTCAAAAATTGATCCAAATTTTTTCTTCAAACTTTTCTAACAGACACTGTGTATTATGATACAAAGTTCATTTTGCTGTATTCTTTTGTTTTAAAAAAAATCACAAATGTAATTGTTTTGAGACCTCTGACGCCGTTTTTCCATCGATTTGTATACATTATTGCATTTGTGAGTGGAGGTGCTTCAAATGACTTTAAATGAAGTTTATCGAAATCTCAATAGATTCACGTGAAATGACCTTCAAATTTCGCATTTACAATAATGCTTAATCGCCATTTTCTTAAAAACGGCTTCAAATTTTTCAATGAAAATTTATATTTAGGACGAGGTTTTACTCTTCTTTAATATTCTGGAAGTAATATTTCGGTTCTACTATTAGGAAACCGAAAAGTTTAGAAAATGTCAAAAAATGTACTTTTGGCGACGATCGATGTCAGGTGGCAAGAGGATGGGGCAAGGCCGTAAAGTCAGTCTACACCATGGAAATTAGAAAACGTTACAAAAAAGGCTGTGCCATTCTGTAGCACCACTAATTTTAATTTTTTATACTGCTAAATAACAACATGTTCACTTGGAACAATTCGTAAATGGTATACAAGTTGTAAGTAAGAGAATCTAAAGGGTAAACTTAGAATATGCTCAAGCTTTAGTCTATACACATGTTTACTCGTATCCAACATGATCACTGATTGTTGATTCGCGTGGTAGCTTTATCTCGTCTGATGCCTCTTACTTCTCTCGGTGATAGTCTCTGGCGTAGTTGAGATGTTCAAATCTTCATGTTTCTCTATGTAGATCGACGCGCTGAATCCGAATCTGGAGCCAGAATTGGACCACCACCCTCCCTTTTTTTATAATCGCGAAAAACCACCGTGATAATGTATTTTTTTGTTTTAGGGGGCTGTTGTCAAGCGCATTTGACACAGGTTTCTTTATGCATGTCGATGCGGTGAATCCGAATCCGAAGCCAGAATTGCGACACCAGTTTTTTTTGAATGCCGACAAACCACCGTGGAATTTACAACATAAAATTTAACTGTAATTGTTTGCAATTTAAAAAAGTGGATAGTGGTGGTGCAATTATGGTTTAGGATTCGGATTTAGCACATCGATTTGCACAGAGAAACATTCATCTTCTTCGTTTGCGCACGTTTGTTTGCCATCCTTCAGTACCTGCATCTCTGTTGTTGTTAATTGTTGAATATTCTGTGTCACTGCTTTGAGTTTGTTGAGGTCATGAGTGGGTCTGCGTCAGTGGACGGTGCCGTTGAAGCTCTGGCGTTCTTACATCTCCATTGTCGACAAGCGGTAATGAAGATTCTATGCTATAGATTGGCGTTGGTTGAGGCCAGGGTTGTGTCCGCATTCGTGGATGGGGTTGCCATTGAAGCTGCTGTTTTAGCGTAACCTGCGGTGGGTCGGTTGACTGCATTGCGTCGCACGTGGTTCCGTTGTAAGTTAATACAGCTTCATGGATGCTCTCGCCGAGATTATTGGTTTTTTACTAAACTTATTGACAAATAATTATACTGCACCATAGACGTTTAGATGAACTCTTCACTGATTAGCTTAACTTGTATTTACACAGAACTTAATGTAAAATACACTCAATAACCTCGATTTGATCGCAGCGCAATTATCGCAAGGAGCGACTCTCGGCGATGGTCTGGTCCCGATGGGCGCTGAGCTGGATCTTTTAGCACTCATATCATGAGCCTTCTCTGACAATATTTTATTGTTCACATTTTACATTATAAACGTTAAGTTTACGGTTTACAATAAACACTGAAGATACGTAAAGACGGCTCCAACTATTCGACGATATTCCAGCCAACCGACGGTACCAACTATTCCAAGTTCGAACTATTCCAGAATTTCAACTTCATGAAGGCATTTTAACTCGTGTTGGTAGCCAGCCGCAACCGGCTTAAGTGGATCAGGGCGTAAATCGATGTAACCACAGCGCCTCTGACTGAAAGGTCCCAGAATTCGAGTCCCGGCGGTGGCAAGATTTCGACACTAGCCAGATGTCAATGTCGAATTCAGCCACTGTTTGGAGGAGGATTCTTACAGCCGGCTGCTCTGATTGGAAGTTTTCCGTCGTTTCTCCGATCAACACCAGGCGAATGCAGGAGCAGTACCCTTACAATGGCTACGGGTCGATTGCCATCTTTCCTTGCTCTTCCTTGGCCCATTCCTACCCCTTACACATACATTTACATGCACTACATTGTCAGTCTTGACAGGAAACCAGTCGAGAGCTTAGAACTTGTACCAGCTGGGGCGATTCCCCGCGGGTGGGAGATGCCTAGTTGGGAAACAGGCGTAAGCCGATGTATAGGTCGGCGCCAGACCGGGAGAGGTGTCTCTGGGCATCAACTGATATCACTGAAGTGCCTCTGACCGGCAGGTCCTGGGTTCGAGACGTGACGATGGCAGAAATTTCGACACTTTAGCAAGATAGCTAGGTTGAATTCTGTCGCTGTCTGGAGGATACATCTATCGGCCTGCTCTGATCGGTAGGTTTCTTTAGTTTCTCCGATCAACACCAGGCGAACGCCGGAGCAGTATCCTAACAAACCGGTCTCGGAACACACTCGATCATTCCTTCCACTTCCTTGTCCTATCGTCACTTTACTTATACACCCACTCAAATTCACTACACTACTACACACGCCGGGAGAACTGTCGGAGCTTAGAACTCTTGTCCGCTGGGGCGGTGCCCCTCGCGTGGGAGACACATGGTGGAGGGACTAATGACTATACTTACGGGACTAATGGCCGTTGCTGTGGGCGTGCCCGGAATAACCTATGAATGAATGAAGCAAGCCATTCGGAGCCTTCGCTGTGTTTTGTACGCTCAGTGCTTCTTAAATCCGCATGGGGGTTGAGGTGTGTCGTGCGTCGTGCATCGGCGAGTGGCGTTGGCAAGCGGCCGCAGCCGCAGCTGAACCGGTGCGAGGAAGGGGCTCTCGCTCCGCCCGGCGCGGAAGATGCCGCGAACCAGGTCACCTCGAGAGAGGGCCGCCCGCCACTGTCACTGCCACTGCCAATGCCACCGGACTGCCTCCGCCGTCGGCGTCACTGCCGCTTTCGCTGCTGTCTCTGTCATCGCCCCTGCCTTCGGACTCAACAGTCACAGTTGTCGCTTCTGCAGTGTTTCTGAGAGGGCTGCATTGTTTCGGAGAGGGAGGTGCTAAGGTATGAGTCTATTCGTTGACGGATTTTCGATACTAGCTAGAAAGCTAACGTCTAGCGAATACGGCTGCAACATCGATGTCGATGTTTTCGAACATCGATGTTTTGTAAAAACATCAATGTACACAACATCGATACATTGAAGCCGATGTTTTTTTTTAACATCGATATTTTGTTTGATGTTTTTAGGTTGATATTTTATTTTTAAATGTAAAAGTGTAATAAAAACTACAATAATTTTCAGACATCCATACACTGAATATTCTTCAAACCAAAGTTATTAAGGATAAAAAGTTAGTTAGTCGAATTTTTGTTGATAAACGTAGTGTATTGTTTTATTATAATCCAATCAAATAATAAAAAGACATGTTCTAGCAGCGTTCTAGGACGACAGACGATATCAAATATAAATTGGGAAATCAGTATATTCCGAGGGCAATATGCTGTAATTATTTGGGAATTGTACTTAATGAAGGTGTAGGATGGGCAGAACACGTCAATATGTAGTGAAAAAGACGTAAAATATTTAGCGAAAAAGGTAGTACACTTTGTGATTAGAGTATATAGGGAAGGAAGCGGAAAATGAAGGCAATTAGGGTGCACATCTCAAGTACGGCCGATATTGGAATATGGCTCGCTCATATTGAAACCCATATCGATTAGAGAAAAAAAAATCTCTTGGAAAAGAACAAAAAAATAAGACGCAAAATTTATTAGGAGAAGACGTTCTAATTCTGGATTAAATCGTGGAAACCTTTGGAGAAACGCACATAGAAATCGCGACTGTGTGCGTTATTCACATCAGTAAGGGGCAATCGTCCGTGGGGGAAATGCAGGAAAGATTATCAAAACCGACATACGTCGCGCGGAAGGATCAAGACCCAAAAATGCGGCAAAGAAAACAAAGAACAGATTTAGATAAATTTTCATTTGTGAACAGTATAAAATATTGAAACATTACCTGCAACAGTACAGGAGACTTTCTCTGAGAATGTAAGAAATTTTAAAATTAGATTAAATTAATTATAATTTTTTATATAATGTTTACATTACAATTAATTTTTTTGTATTATTATTGTTATTTTATATTAAGTCAGTTTTAGGGTTTAGCTACTAACATACCTAGATAATTATGAGTGTTGTTACTGCCGAGGCCGAAAGTTAAAAATCGAGGTGGAGCATAGCGGAGCCGAGATTTTTAATTTGGACGAGGCAGTAATAACACTAACATTTCGTGGTATGTTCAGAATTATATCGGTCACCATACAGACTTTGGATTATGCGAATATTTACGATATTACTGCCATAGTAAACACGTGAACTCTGTTGCTGCGGCACGTTAGTACGATATTGTGAGGTGTTGCTTACGATATATCTATATAAACAATATTCATATACCGTGGGTCGAGGAAGATGGCGCAAATAACCTGAACCTAGAAATACTTAAAGAAACGATGTTCGGTTAGGAAATTGGCGCGATGACTACCAGTAGCGACACCGTCACATCGTCAGTAAATATAATTAACGGAGTAGAGTTTCATTTGGGGAATATGAGGAAAATAACGTTAATTTACCTAATATATATTTTTCTAATTGCTACTATTATTAATTTTACAATTAAGAATAATAATCCCCAACACAATGTGAATTACTTCTCAATTATTTGAATCGGAGTTGTTTCGTATATCGCCATGTTTTTTTCTTAACAAACATTTGATTTGCAATGAATCGATCGTTGTTTACGTTGCGAAGGATGTTAAATTTGTTAACATACAGGTAGGTACAAGAGCACTCGACAAACCTGCAGGTTTGCATGTTAACAGTGGTTAAAGACGCATGTGAACGATTAATAATTTAATTTTGTAAAATTGTATTAAGGAATATGTAAATATTATAATGTTTGTTTGATTCTTTGTTTTGTGTATTTGTAGTAATTCCTTAGAAAACACTACCACCGGAATAATTCTATGTATTCATAAATAGCAAAATATATATTATATTCTAATAAACGTTTTGATTATTGTTTTGATGATTTTTGGGTTTGTTTTGTCAGCAAAATCTGAATCATAAATTAATAAACACGACCACCATGAAATAAAATCGACAGTTCCCAACAATGTGAGCTTTGATGTTATAGGTTACTAAAATAGTTTTAGATATATAGATAGTTTTTAGTCAATGTATTTTGAACAATGATTTTGAAATCTTGAATATCAATGTTTTGTGGTCGACGTTGAGTCCGTACTGGAGAATAATTCTGGTGACCGTCTGCAGGGATCACTGCTTTCAGTGTTTTTTTTTAAATTAATCAATATCAAATGCTGGAGCAGTACCTGAACAAACTGGTCGCGAATCTTGCGCGATCTTTCCTTTCTCATCGTTTTCCCTCCCTCTTCACAATTTTTAATGCGAATATGGGGCAACTCGGCCTACGAGCCACTTCATTCTCCAACACCCAGTCATATTCATTCCAGAGAGATTAAGGACAGCCTTTACGACTCCAGCCGTTCTTCTGGCAAAAAATTGTTAGTCTTCAGTTATGAACTATGAGGTGATAGGATGACAATACAGGGTGACGGAACAATCACAAATACATCCATGCCTACGTAGGATTCGAACCTGAAACCCCCTCAGCGCAGACGATAGCTTCTGCAATCCCCTGCGCTACGGGGACAGACTCCTCACAAATACTTCATAATAATCACAGTCACGGTTAATGGTTGAGTAAATAAAACGCATTATATACAAACACAAAATTATTTTTAAAAAAGCCTTTATTAACAACGAAGAACTTTTCTAATAAAATTACAAGAATGATTGTAAACATGTAGTAGATGTCATGGAGAGCAATTCCAAGTTGCTTTCGCTACACTAGCTGTGAAAATGTTAATATTCGAAGATTGTTTAGAAGAATTTTAGATTGTGTTTAGTTATTACGAAGATATCGCTCCAGTATTTTTCTGTAATTCGAAAGAGAAAGCGATTTAAACGAATATTCATTTAAATTTCATTTTTCATTTAAAGGAATATTGATATTTTCTAAGAAATTGAGAATTTGAGGAACATTGTAAAGAATCTCGAAAGAATTCTCGAACTATACGTACGTCGTAAGAATATACTCATACATAAAAAATACATAAATATTTCACGGAAAAGCAATTCTTGGATAACAAAAGGGATTAGGACATCTTGTAAAAACAAGCAAATTCTTTCTTTCATTTCTAAACGTCATGACGTATCTCAAGATTTCCTTATCTACTTTAAAAAATACAAAACATTGTTACGAAAAGTCATAAGGCAGGTTAAAATCATGAAAAACGATGAGGATATTTTGAACTCAAATAATAAAACAAAAGCAATGTGGAATATAATAAAAAATACTACCAAATCAACTAGAAAACCCGTAGAGAATGTTGTTTTAAAATATAACGATATAAATGTAAACGATCCGGCAACAGTGGCTAGTCTCTTTAACCAATACTTTTCGAGAATTGCTGCCGATCTCACTAAGGGTCTTCAGGCACAAAATTCAAAAACAGACAGTTCACCCAAAATTTTAGACACAATGTTCGTTTCCGAAACTTCTTCCTATGAAATTCTCAAAATAATCGGTAAACTAAAAAATAAATATTCGTCCGGTTTTGATGAATTCCCAGATTCTTTGTTAAAGACTTGTGTGTATGCCATTATACACCCGTTAACTCACATATTTATTGCATCTTTATGCACTGGAACGTTTCCAGATATTTTCAAAACAGCTAAAATTAAGCCGCTCTTCAAAAAAGGCAACAAAAATGAAATTCAAAATTATTGGCCCATTTCTCTTCTATTAGTTTTTTCAAAAATATTAGAGAGACTTTTTTAAGTACGAATGGAAACCTTTCTCACTAAACACGACGCGCTTTCAGATTGCCAACATGGATTTAGAAAATCAAAATCAACGGAAACAGCTATATTTTCTTTTCTTAAAGATGTCGCCTCATCATTAGATCAAAACGAGGCACCTATTGGATTATTTTTAGATCTCTCAAAAGCTTTTGACATCATTGATCATGACATTTTACTTTCAAAATTACCTTCATATGGAATCCATAGTATTGCTCTAGATTGGTTATGTTCGTACCTTAAACAACGATCTCAGAAAGTTGAAATACCACCTACTATTCCGACTATTTGCCCGTTGCATGTGGAGTTCCTCAAGGATCGATTTTAGGCCCTATTCTGTTCCTACTTTACGTAAACGATATGCCCTCGACGATTCGAAACGGAAGAACGGTTCTCTTTGCGGATGATACGAACATCCTTTGCAGAAAAGAAACCGTGAATAGTACAATATCACATGTTTCAAATTGGTTCCGAAATAACAAATTAATAGTAAACGAAAAGAAAACGGTTTTAATGCAGTTTTCCATTTCAAATAAACAATTCTGTGCTCCATTGAAAATGAACAATGTACCATTGACTGATGTTAAGGCAACAAAATTTTTAGGTCTCTCAATTCAGTCAAACCTTAAATGGAACGTCCATTTAAATGAATTGAACACAAAATTAAGTTCATTATGCTACGCGTTCAGAATTCTTGCAAATTCAGTCAGCCTTCATACTGCTCGTTGTGTATACTTCGCGAATGTTCATTCCCGCCTGAGATATGGCATAATATTCTGGGGAAATACATCTTATAGCTCCCAGACTTTTAGATTACAAAAACGAATTGTACGAATAATAACCAAATCCCACCCACGTGATTCATGTAAGCTTCTCTTCATTAATCTAGGAATTCTACCATTACCGTGTCTTTTTATTTACGAATCAGTGGTTTTTGTAAAAAATGACTTGCTCAAGGGCGGGAATATATTTTCAGAAAATGCCGAAGTCTATTACTATAACACTCGACGTAGAAATCATATTCATCAGGTGACAGTATCAACAGCTCATTACAAAAAATTCACATACAATACATGTACATTATTTTACAACACTTTGCCAGATGACATTAAACGATTAAATTCAATAGAAAAGTTTAAATCCCAAGTGAAATCTTTTCTGCTGCATAACTGTTTCTATACAATTAGAGACTATACTGAGCATCACAAGAAAAGTAACATTAATTTTAACAATGATACATAATGCATTAATTACCATTTGGACTGTATAAATGAGTATAAACAACCTGTAACAACTATTGTAACACAGCTTCCGGGTCAATGACCCCCATCTCGATCAGGTTTTTCGTCCAGTTTCCCTGATCCATTGAGCAAATGCTGAGATGGCCCCTTGTTTTGCTTCTGGACATAAATGTAACTTCATTTTCTGTGCACGTCTTCTAGAATTCAGTGGGAAATACAATTATTCAAATTATCGTTTCCACGTTGTCGCGGCAGGAAGTAATAAGAGCCAAAATTTATTGCTTATTTATCCTTGAAAATAGATTTTATTACATGGGAGTTTTTTTGTTTTTTTTTTCTCCCTTTCAAAATTCAAAATTTATTGCTTATTTATCCTTGAAAATAGATTTTATTACATGAGAGTTTTTTTTCTCCCTTAGAAAATTCAAAATTTAAGTAGTATATGACTTAGTGTAGGGATCACAGAATTTTGAAAATGTGCACACAATTCACTTTTCCCCATAGCACGTCATACGCAGTTTTTAACTGTTTTTTGACGTAAAATAAATAAATAAATAAATAAAAAAAGGCAATATTTGTGCATGTGTGCTCTACCGTTACAAAGACCACTTGACTGTTTTCCGAAAATTCATAATTTCTTCTTATTACTGTTGGGAGTGTTTAAGGAATGATTTGAATAAACCCTGTAGAACCGATTGTTATTTTTCTGTGTTAATGGAAGAGCCCTTTGCTTATCGAGATGACTTGACTTACACGGCCTTATGTGAAGTATGTGTCATCAAACGCATGACTCGGCGTCTCTCACTCTCCTGCAGAGATCGAGGGCAATAATCACACCCTAGCGGAAGCAATATAATCATACACGATAGGCAGGCGGAAGCCCGGGTGAAGTACTGAAACTATGCGATAAAAGTTTTTGTGTCTTTCATACTGTCAAACACAAACCATCTCACTCACACACACACTCACTCACACGCAAACTCACACATTTACATACACGCACACTCGCATGCACACATACTCTCTCACACATATATTCACATACACTCGCTCTCGCTCTCTCACTGTTCTCTGTCTCTCACACACACACATATACAGTGTCACATATTGGCATAGGCTATTGACTTGTGCCTTCCGTGAATAAGCAAGCCACCATTGATCTGTTTCCTGTGCTAGGTTCTCCTGAACTTGCTAGAGAGAGCAATTGAGACGAGTAGCTTATAATTGAAGATACTGACGATTTTCGCACCCAAGTCCCTTCAGATGTTTACAGGTTTCAAGGGAATACCTTTATGGTTTATGGATATGCTGGACAATTACTTTTCCTCGAGAAGCGAATACAGAATTATTTATCAGTATGAACTGGCATTGCATTAACCTCGCACTAGCTTCTCAATATTTTCAATTGCAAGCATGTCTCGTTTCCCACATCAGAGATCTTGGATATCTTTGTATCATTTTGGTAGAGTACATGACTGTTTCTAAACATCGTTCACAAGCCTTTAGAAACATTATGAAAAGTAAAGGGCTAAGATGAGAACTTTGTGGGACGTCTGCCTTGAACTAGATTACAACCGAAAATATTGATTTGTGTGGTAGTCGTTAGCTCTGTGAGTGTAATGCCATAATATTTTTGCCTGCGCGGTGGGAGTATTTCTCCCCCACCACAACGGAGATTCGGTGCCAACCTAAACGCGGGCGTGCCGGAGTTTCCTTTCTTCAAGTATCTCCGCTAACAGAGCACTATTCCAGGAGCGGCTAGCTACGAGATCCGGGACCATGGTCGCGACGTATGTGGTAATGTAGTGCATTCAACTGTGTGTGTGTAAGTGGAGGAGGAGGAGACAAAGCCAAGAAAGGGAACATCGTGTGCGTTCCTTGGCACGTTTGCTAGGGGGTACTCCGACATTCATCCGGGATTGACAGAAAAGAAACACGGCAAACTACCGATCAGTACAGGCGGCAACTGGCATTCTCCTTCACAGAGGCTAGATGCGACCTAGCTAACTATCTAGTGTCGAAATCCCGCCATGAGACTCGCAGCCTGGGGCCTCCAGGTCGGAAAAGCTACAGAGGTAACAGTTGTACCGGCTTAGGGCATCAGTTGGTGTCACTGCAGTGCCTCTGACCGAGAGGTCCTAGGATACGAGTTCCGGTGGCAGATTTCGCCACGGTGGTAGAATAGCTATATAGCTAGATTTAATTAAGCCGCTGACTCGAGGAAAATTCAAGGAGTCGGCTGTTCTGATCGTAGTTTTCCGTGGTTTCTCCTATCAACATCAAACGAATGCTGGAACAGTAATCTAACAGACGGAACACGGGCCGTGCACATTATTTCCTTCCTGTTTCTCGTCCTATGCTTACTCCTTACTTATACTTTTTTTATTACTATCACACATGTTGGAAAACCAGTCAAGAGTTTAAAGCTGAGGCGGTCCCTCTCTGGAGGGAGATACCTTGTTGAGAAAACACTACAACCTGACCTGTAGGTTGGCGCCAGGTCTCACCATCCAGAAGGGGAAGAACACCGCCACCTCCTGTGACAAAACTTGGACTCCACTTACGGGACTAATGACCATAATAGTTGATGTGCCCGAAAACACGGAAAAATCAATCAAAAGAAATAGTTAACATCGTTAGTCATCGCAGCCTATGCAGACGTAAACATATTAATACACCGCAGATATTTACGTAAAAACCTTTTTTTTCCTGGGGTACCTTTTCTAAATGAAGTTTTATATACACCTTTCAGGATTATTCGAACTAAAATGGTATATTTTATACCGCATAAAAGAGCCTATTTCAACATTAATGTGTCTATTTTTACTTATTTTACTTTTATAAACCTAAAATAAGACTAATTTGCCTAATTTCTTTTCACTGTGGCTTCATTTAACTTTTTTCTTCTATGATGGCAAAACAGACAAGGAGGATATTAATTTGAAATTGCTGTAATCTGTATGAGAGCGAGAAATGAATATACAGGACAAGGATCTTGCGATAAAGGTCTCCATTCCACTACTTTCTGACTTGGTGGAAAAGCTTGCCTCTGCTTCTAAGATAAAGTGATTGATTTCTGCGAAAGAAAACAATCGCTGTGGTTGCATGGATACCATTAAACCATGTGCATTTACCTTCGCTTATTGATGTTTCCTACGAACTCTAGTGCGTGAAATGTGTAGAAAAAATGTAGTGGTTGGATTTAGCAGACACGCTAATGTATCACTTTGAGTTAAAGACGTGACGAGATTGAAGTATGCACCAATCACCTCTGTTGACGTAGAACGGTCATTCTCGGCATATAAACTGATCTTGCCCAATTAGAGACATTCACTTTCTCTTGGAAACATGAGAAAAATAAGTGTAATTTATTGTGAGGCAAACTACGGTACGAGTACCCTAGTATTAGGGGAAACTAGAGTAACTACGGCAACTAGAGGAAAAACAACAAAATGTGTTCATAAATAGTATTATCGCAAAATATTCAACACTCGCTCTATATAATATTGATTTATGCTTTAATGCTTTATATATTATAACAAATTGTAAAAATGTATTGTTTCGTGAATGTTTCCTGTTTTATTTCTGCCTATTCTACCATTTAAAATGCCTAACTGAAATGCTCAAGAAACTTACTTTATACAACTAAAACGCATATACTAAAACTTACAAATCCGCGGTAGAGACATCAGTGAACGTAGGTAGCAGCATTAGGATCTTTTACACAGCCAAAGAAGTACTTCACAGCAGAAAAATATCCATAGGTGACGTTTGAATGATTACTGTCAGCAGAAAGAAGCCATGTTCGCAATATTCGAATAGTTTACCGAAAATGATTTTCCTGTATTACGTGATAAGTATTGATGAAAATAAATAATTGATTAATTAATCTATTAATAATAGAGGATTTAATCGATAAGGCTTCAGTACAAACACTGCTAAAAGTATAATACAAGGAAGATAAAAATATGAGAGTGGAAAAAAAGCAACAAAAGATAAACGGCGAATTGTCCAGCCTCCCCCACTTACAGAAAAACAATGGAACTGGAGAATATAATAGCAGGCTCTATCCAAAGAAATCATATCTGTGAAGCATTTACCACGCGCGATGTGCGATGGTGTGATGAATTCTACTGCGAAAATCTGGGAAAGATTGAGCGAGTAAGGCATGAAGTTCAGGTCGAGAGCAAACCGCTCGGTGAAGTTAAGGTAATGTTATGTGGTAGCGTATGTTAGAGATGTGCACATTGATGTGGAAAGTGAAGCATGTTGTGGAATCGTAAAGAATTGTGATGTAGGCAGTTTAGAGCGTTGTGGTAAAGCTAGCGAGGCGCTCAGTCGTGAAAAAAGTGTGGCGAATTCTCGTAAGTGGATTATAACGGTTGCTGTTGGCAGGTTGCAATAAACACAAGGTGAACAGGCGTCCCGAATTAGCCGGGACAGTCCCTTTTTTGATTCCCTGTCCTGTATTTGTTTTGAAAAGGAAACGGGACGCCGAAATGTCTCTTTTTTGTGGAGACTAATCGGCATAAAGAGTCGTCAAGAATTTTAAATTTATCGTAATGTATTCCGTTGGGTATGCATTAGTTTATAAAAAAGTATGCCCAAATAGATCATACGCTCATGAACAACGTAACAAGTATGTTTCAAACGTTATTGAAATCAAGAAGAGAGAAATTCACTGGTGATTCCAGGAAGGGAAAATGAGCTATCGCATCATTTGAGCTCGTATATGCTTTATCGCTATCGTTACCGAAAAATTTAATTGTCCGAACCTTCTCTTTCTGTGAGACTTGCAAGCAATATTAATTGAGGAATACGGGCCAAACAAATTAGTGTAGTTTTTTAATACTCTACTCTAATGTTCTTTTTTGATCTTGTTTTTCTCCGTTTTCTGGTTCTTATTAGAAAAAAGTTTCCTTATGGAATATGAAGGTTGGTAATAGCATGTTTTTAGTCAAGGATATGTCACAATGTCCCGTTTGTTTTCGTTTTTAACATCTGGTCGCCTTAAATAAAAATTTGGTTTTTCTGTTAATTTTTCATGCTTGGGATGGGTGGAATACTGTTTTGAAACTATGTCTACCTGGGACGACCTGTGGTGCAGCGGTAACATCTTTCGCTTTCAATCCTTAGGTACCGAAATTCAAATTCCGTTCGATCTGTGTGGAATTTGCGGTGAAAGAAGCGGGTTCGAGGCAGAAATTTTAGGGTTTTCAAGTTCCCCTTGCGTCTCACTACACTACTGAACAAACATAATTTATATCAAAATATCAATTTATAATTCATCAAAACCATTCTACCATTTCTGTTATTCTTAGGAGGAGGAATTTTAGGAATTAGCATCATCATCGCTGTCGAGGCAAAAACAAAGCTTAGTTTCTGTACCTGTGTGACAAAAAAGCTCAGGGAGCCGGAGTCATGTTTTATACGGCGAAGAGAATAGTTGTGCTCGCCACATGTTACTCTTACAAGTAGCACCCAAGCGTGTAAATTGAACTACACCGGAGCCTGGGAACACCGTTAGCTAGCCGGCAAGTCGGACAAAAACGATCTAATAACCAAATACGCACATTTGCTCCTATACCCGTCAGTGTTTTCTGATAGTGCTTATTTTGATGAAACTGCACATATTGCTTTGGTATAGCACGCAAACTATCTGAGGTGACATGAATTGGTCAATGTAACGCAGATTAAAGCCTTAATTAAATGCTCTGTCATGTGGAATAATTACACCATACTAGCCAATAACAGATATACTAAAACAGATGTGAAACACGAATTTCAAAATTTGCTTCATTGACAATATCATCGGCTTGATAGAATTTACCTTGTGTGTATAGAGAGGTGAAACTACATAATTTCTTGTCGGTCTTTTATATTTTTTATGAAAATGGTTACAAAATAATATTTTACACGAGTCTTGTCGTCGTATGAGTCTGGTCCTAATGCCTCTCAGCCACTACATACATCAAAATGTCACAATTCATAGCACTGGAAACGAAAAACCGCTACAAAGCCCGAAGATTTTATTTATTTATATAGTTTATTGTAAAATACTGTAAAACCTGTTCGCGATTATTATAGTGGTTGAGGACGAGAATCATTACTACGTCAGAGGATGGGTAAAGTCACATGCTTTCCGCCCTTAGGAAGGCTCTTCACCTGGGTTGTTGATGCGATGACCGCGCAGAATTTCTTTCTGAAGAATCAACAGCGAGAAATATATTGCGAATCGTTTACATTGAAACGCAACACATAGGTCGCAGAGTCTCTGTAAGAACACCCTCAACTTCGCAAGCAGTTTCGGAATTGAAGAGTAGAACCATCCATGTATTTCCTTGTAATTTTCTTTAGTGGGTAGACAGAGTCCACTTCGTCTCCCCTCGCTCTTCGCTCCTGGCCTTGGAGACACCCGATGCTGCTGGCCCCTCCTCGTCCGCAGCCCGTCTCTCCGCTGGAGCATCTCTTATTCACGCGCCGCTCGGATTTCCAGTCCCGCGGCGCCGCCTCCGCCTCCGCCGCCGCTTCGCGCGCACCTGCTCCGCTGGGAACGCCGCGCCCTCGCCCTCTCCCCGCCCCCACCGGCCACGCCCCCGTCAACGCCCCGCCGTCACCGCCCGCTGCTGCACCTTCTACTGCCGGCGCCCACAACGCTGTTCCGTGACCGTTCTCAAGGCATTCCTCGTCGGAGTTCACGCGCTCGCCCAGACCACGCGCTCGGCCTAGCCCACGCGCTCGCCTAGCCCACGCGCTCGCCTAGCCCACGCGCTCGCCTAGCCCACGCGCTCGCCTAGCCCACGCGCTCGCCTAGCCCACGCGCTCGCCTAGCCACGCGCTCGCCTAGCCCACGCGCTCGCCTAGCCACTCGCTCGCCTAGCCCACTCGCTCGCCAGCCCACGCGCTCGCCCAGCCCACGCGCTCGCCTAGCCCACGCGCTCGCCTAGCCCACGCGCCGCCTAGCCCACGCGCTCGCCTAGCCCACCCGCTCGCCCAGCCCACGCGCTAGCGCGCTCGAGCCTGACGCGTCGCCTAGCCCACGCGCTTGCCCAGCCCACGCGCTCGCCTTGCTCTAACCATTCACCCACCTCGATGGGTGAATGGTTAGCTCATTAGCCGATCAACATCTTGATAATAAATTCAATTTCGAATGAAATGTGTGGATTTCTAAAGGGCGTAAAATCAGTTGAGACCGTATGTTAGAGAGAGCTTGTAATATATCCCGGATGAACGTGTGTAAATTAAACCTTCCGACAATTTCTGCCGAACACATCTATATTCAGTCAGTCAGGCCTGCACACGAGACAGGACGATTCCACTGTCGTAACCTTCCTTGGCTGTCAATAAGGGAGTCAAAAACAATTGCCAGCGCTTTATGTTCAACGGAAAATAATGAATTTCAAGAACTGCAGATCACGAAAAAGGTAGGGAAATAGATTGTATCAAATAAACAACGCTTTCTAGACACAATGGTAAATTCTGTTACTTCTGTTACTTTTTTCTTCTGCAAACCTGTTACGGTACTATCAATTTCCAAATCTTTGTTCCTTTAACTGTTCATCTGAAGACATTTTAATCCCACGATTACAAAACTGTTGGCAACTCTACTAAACAGTTAGTATTATAACTGTAGTGCAAAGATAAACCGTCAGAATGCCACCAGGTTTAATGTGAGAAAATTGACCTCACACTACTCCAGCACGTCATGAGTGCACGTCTTAGTTGCATTACTTAACAACACGCAATTACTTTTACAATGATTCAAATGCTTGAAATGATTCGTGAGAAAAACATGAACTGCGTGATTTAATCTTATAACACGGACGACGCAGAGAAAATTGCATTCGAACAGTGTTTTCAGTAAAACTGCAGAAGTTCTGAATTGAAATAGTTCATTAAAATAATTTTCTAATTAGTCGTACTTGATGATGATATTAATAATAATAATAATAATAATAATAATAATAATAATAATAATAATAATAATAATAATAATAATAATAAAAACTGGAATCTTCTGGAAATCAAGCAGCCATATTACAAGTACACACCAACAACAATAATGGAAAATTCTACTTGCAAGTTATACTGGGATAGAACCATAATTACAGACAAAACAATAGCACACAATCGGCCAGACATCACATTAATTGATAAAACTAATAAAATCACCTACTTAATAGATATCGCAATCCCAAATACACACAACCTTCAGTCCTCCCATATGGAAAAGATTTCCAAGTATACTGAACTAGCAATAGAAATAAAACAGCTATGGAAAATGGAGAAAGTTTACACGGTACCCATCATTGTATCCACAAATGGAGTCATCCCAAAAACCTTGTATAATAGCCTACAACAGTTAAACCTGACAAAATCATTGTATATAGAATTACAAAAAGCTACAATCCTCAACACATGCAAAATAGTTAGGAAGTTTCTGGATAGCAGTGTGACTCACGCCTAATACATATATCCTACTCCAAAATCAAAATCGGAAAGGGCCTTCACTTGGCAAAAGCCCGTAAGGTCACTTCAATCCTGGGACAACATCCAGAGACATAATTGTATAATAATAATAATAATAATAATAATAATCTGGAGAACATTCGTTCGTGTCTTGTCTCTGCCAGATCGACCGAACCTAGACCAGCAATGGTCAGGTTCCTGCACATAGTACAGAGTATGAAAAAGAAAATAATAATAATAATAATAATAATAATAATAATAATAATAATAATAATAATAATAATAATAATAATAATAATAATAATAATAATAATAATAATACAAACATTTTTCCATTTGTTGGAAACTTGCATAAAAAATATTCACGTAACTGCAACTGACTTTTCATTAACATTCTTTCTTAACATGGGTTAGGCATGAATTAAACAGGATTAAGTATGGCGCTCGCCAAGCTATCTGCACATCGCTTCGAAAATCGATGAGACCTCCTGCTGACCCGTTACACCATTATAAAGGACTCTAGGAGTGGGGCAGTGAATACCGAAAAGGCAAGAGAACAGTCTAAACCGCCATCTGCTCCCTAAGCATGTGAATCTGTAGATGTACGAAAAAAGAGGGGAACAATTAAATTGCGTTAAGTGCCTTAGTCGTGTGATCGTAACTAGATTTTATAACAAATTGCAAATATATTCCAGGTGTTTTACAAATTCTCACATAACAAAAACATACAATTTCATTTACAAGACATAATCCACGAGTTATCTCCTCTTGTTATTGCTGTACACGTTGCCAAACTTCGTGGAATCATTTCAACTTAAGAACTTAATTTTACGAAACGATGTCATAACACTACCTATAGCTCTCTTCTCACATTTTTTCTGTGGGCCCATGTGTAATTACCCTAGTCTTTAGGGACTTTTTGTTGGAGGCATAAGATGATGCTATTAAATCTTTTTTAAAGGTGATTGGAATGTCGCATTCAAGCAAGACAAGTTTCTGAAAAAGAAAGCTGAGTTTGGTCGCATATTATTACAATATATCGTAAAGTTTCCCTCCAGACGTTTTAGCTTTGAAGGACAGCATAGAGAGGAAACATTAAAAAAGGGGAAAAGATCGAATAGCAAGAAACAATCAATGTAGTATTTCCAAATAATGACGAAAGCGCTACAGGCAATTTTTCCTTTCATTGATTCTATGTAATTATTCATTCACATTACCTTTGTTTCTTAAAGAGAGAACGAGAGCGATGATTCCAACTATCTTCTTGTCAACTTTTCAATGAACAAAGTTATAAATTGGATGCAACGCCAAACTAATATATTCTCTAGATTATGACTATGAGTTGTTACGGTCAACCCAGCCAATAGCCAATATTACGATGGTTAAAAACATATATTACGATGGTTATAAACCACTCACGGGCGCCTAAAATGAAAAAGTTCATATGTGTACTTTCCGCTATCGTCTTACCGCACATTACGTTCAACTGTTTCGGAAAATATATTAATATTCCTTCCATGACTGAAACAGCAGTTATCAATATACCGTCTGAAACAATCCACCAAGAAATATTTTTCGCTATTTTTAACATTACATTCATACTATTTAATCGATTTGTAACATTTATTCCTGAAAAATCTGATAGGCACCACGTGGTTCGAGAACTTATCGATAAGTTTCAAAACATTAATGAAATTACTTATTAAATTTACATAATTATTGTCTTAAATATACTTATTATGTTAAACCCTACCCTCTTCCCTAATTTTCGGTTTACATATTACGCCTGTAATATATCTTTATCTTCAAGACCTCCTTATCCTCTGTCAATTATTCTGTTTCCTTGTAATTGTTAACAATAAATACACCCGTATCAATAAAAACTATTCTTATCTAACGTTATTACATACCAAAGAGGTATCCTGTGTAATTCAATCGCGTAGAATATCAAGTAATTAGTTTAATTTCACATACAGTGGCAGATGCTACAGGATCTGAATCGGCGAGGTAGAAGCGAGAAGCGTCGAACTGGGAAAAATGTAATAGAATGTTCAAAAATCATACTGTAGATTAAGAGGAACGTAAGTTCAAGTTCCCTGTTCGAGAACGATACTGTAGATTATTGTGAGGAACTTTTCTTCGGGGCCTTTCGCTTCAAAATATTAGTTTTTAAGACCGTAAAACGTTTAGGAGTTATGTAACTGGTTCGTTTAGAAGTTATTATACGATATAGATTCAAAACTGCGGTCGAGTGTCGCGGGTTGCATTTAACATGAATATTTAAATGAGTTTTTTAAACAAGTTCTTCATATTTTAAAAGTCAAAGTGCAAATTATCACGTCTCCGTAAAATTCTCTTTCTTTAGAGATCTCATTAATGAAGATTGGTCGCGTACGAGAGCCGCAAAAGGTATGTATACGACTGAAATAATATAGGAGACGATTAGACAAATTGCTGCGTCATTTCGTGCTGATGATGGGCGACGGCGAAGCAGGTTGGCGGAGAAAAGGCAGCGCCGGCGACCCACGGCGTAGGCGATAGCTGCGGCGGCCCAGAGGTCTTGGAGAGGGTCGGAGCGGTGGGGCGAGGCGCGACTTTCTCACCCGCCGAGTGCTTCCCGCCTCCGCTGCAACTTTACGAGGGGCTTTACACGGCTCCTGCCGGGGAGCAATGCCAACCGCCCAGCCCTGCCCCCTTCCCCCCCCCCCAGCCCCGACCGCCTCCTTCCGTCCCGCTCACCTTCCGCTTTCGCATCCGCCGCGGATTTTTATGTCTCGTACATGGAGGGGGAAGTTACAAGAGCCTTGCCCGCGCTCTTGCCGATCGTGTAATTGTGGACGTCGCGCTTGCAAAATAGTGTGATCACGACTAAAAAATAATGAACTGAAATGAACGACGTTATATTGAAACTACCATTGTCCTAGAAAATACGTAATTAAATGCAATCGGAATTGTGAGAAAACGTCCATGAAAACGCGTGACGTTCATGCCCAAGCCTTCGCAGATAATTTTTAGATCCTTTATATAAGAATTAATAGGGTATAAAACCATGTAAAATGATAAAAAGGATCTAAATTAAGTTAACAATACAATTTTAAACATTTTAAACATATATTACTAGCGTGGAAGAAAATAGATCCCAATAGATCCAATGGAACGAAATACGTAGGCATAAACGCTTTTAGTCTACTCAATAGATCCAAAATTTTAGCAAAATGCATTTTTATTATTGTTATGATTTTATGACTTTTAACATTAGCAATCACCTAGATGTACTTCTGGAGTTGTTTCAGAAGATTACCATTTTTCTTGTTTGCCTATTTTAAATTCTGATTCATCTTTTAGGTATTTAGGATGTTTGCTATTTTCGCTTTTCTGCGTCATTATTTTCCTCTTCTAGTTTTTCTTTGTGGTGCCTGCAGTGTATAGTAATCATTTTGTAGTAATTCCTTCTAAACTGTTTTCACCTGAACTGTTTCACGATATTTTTTAGTATTTATCAAATTGTTTTGTGGCATTATATTACTTTCTCGCTACCGCTTACGCAGTAGAGAAAGTTATGTAATACTGCGCGAAAAAAGTCAAATTTTCGGCACAAAAACTCTTATTACAGGACCCTGGTAACAAAAAAGTGGATAAATCCAGTTGCTAAATTTAGAAAAAAATCCTATAACACGTGGTGTAGCGACAATTCTTTCGTAGGTCCTTCATACCGAAAAATCGAATACCGGCAAATCGTCTGTCTGTCCATCGTCTGTTTAATCGTAGTCTGTCCGTCTGTGGGTACAATGCTAGCGGATAAACCGTTCAGCCGATTTTCTCCAAAATTGATATTCCAGAATCGATCTGAATGATGTCGCGGCCCCCTGAATTTGAAACCGAAATTTTAATTTTGGGGAGTACTTTACATGAAGCTCCTGGGACATTTTCAACATTTTCAAAAAATGGTTCCATTGTTTTTTATTAAACTTTTTGACAGTGTGAAAGACATTTAAGAGAATGGTGCAGTTCGCTGAAAACCCTGTTTTTTCGAAAATTGCAAAATTTTTTCGGCGTTTTCCAACAACTCAAATATTAAAGATCTGGATTTTCCCTTAATGAAATCTGTTCCTTAAATATGGATTTTGAAATAAGGACGTACAATTTTTCGAAAATTTAAGTTTCACTAAAAATTGTGACAGATGTGTTAATTCGGAGAAAAATGGCGAAATAAATAGTAGTAAGCATTAATAAGCGAGAGAAAATATGTGCTGTTCTAGTAACTTTTTCGATTTTTCTTGTTTTTTCTCATTTTGATAGGCCTGATGATGGAAATCTCTTTTCCAAAACGATGGCAAATAACCTTGTAGTAAGAATGTATTTTGCCCCTACTGACCAAGTCCCTTAAACCTGACTTCAGTAATTATATATAAATTGTAATTATATATAAATTGAAATATCAACATATGTAGATGATTTTAGGAAAGTTCAATTTTATTTTATTTTCTGTTTATGATAATAGAAGTATTACGAGTAGGAAGAAACAAACAGTTGTCTGAAAAATAACGCACAAACGGAAAATTGAATAATGGGTATAATATACGTAACTGCAGAAAGAAAAGCAGTTTAAGTGCATAGAGAAAAGCACTTTTGATCTTTTATAGTTTAATATTGTAAAGTAGCTGAATGTGGCTTCGCCGACGTTTTAAACTGTTTTAAAAGTATTTTCATATGTTGAATATTTCTACTACGCAAGATCTTAATGAAAAGGAACTTTATGTATAAAGTTGTCTGTTTTTTCATAATAGAGCTTAGTAGTGAAACAATTATCGATTAAGAATTACAAATAAACAATAAAAACATTAAAAATATGTTTGCGCAACTGTCGTCGAATGTTCTTTCTGGCTAAGGCCAATACCCACCCCCAGAATGCAGTGTTAGAGAATCTAATTTGAAAGCTCTTAGTAGAGTTGTTCCAAAGAATAAAATATTTCAGTGTATTATCAGCCGGCTTTTAAAGAATATTTGTTCATTCGCAAGCTCGCATTCTAGACCATATCATTCAAATCTTATCGATTTATATTAAATAAAATTTCGTAGTTGAAATTATTCTCTAAATAAGGATTATCCAATTAGCATTATCGTATCACAAATAATCCTACAAAACGAAAATTATCCTATTTAGTAGCAACACTGACGATGAATCTTTTCCTTCCTAGTAATCAAAGCCCTGTAGCCTTCCATCGCATACCGTAAATAGGAAATTTTATTCGAGAGACCTGTGTCACTGATCGCCTGGGTAACATGTGCTGGTGTCGTGGGCCGCCTCACTGGCGTGAAAATTAGCTGTTATTACACAGCTGCATCGGCGAGATCTGTCGACTAGCGGTTCCCCAACCAGATATCTCCCATCAGCGGGGCACCGCCTCAGCCGGGACAAGCTCTAACCTCCCGACCGGTCTCCCGGGATATGTGGTAGTGTAGTGCATTAGTGTGTGAGTGTAAGGGGAGAGGATAGGACAAGGAAGAGGAAGGGAAGATCGTGCGCGGTCCGTGGCCCGTTTGTTACTGCTCTGGCATTCGCCTGGCGTTGAGAGAAGAAAGAACGGAAAACTACCGATCAGAGCAGCCGACCACTAGAAGTCTCCTCCAGACAGCGACTGAATTCGACCTAGCTGACAAGCTAGAGTCGAAAAAGCTGCTGCCGTCGGGACTCGAACCTGGGACCCCTCCGGTCGAAGGCACTGCAGTGACATCAGTTAATGCACTGAGCCACCTCTCCCGGTGAAAGTTTCGAAAAATGACAGGGAGGAAGAGCACGACACTGCCTTTCTTGTTAATTGTGTACTTTGCTCGCGTTTTGGGAACATGCTTTTTCCACGATTAATGTCATGAACAACTCTGTTGCCATGAACTCTTAGTTTCCGACATTGATTTTGGAAATGAGTCGTACTTGATACTTTGAGGAGTACTTGATACTTTGCGGGTCACCTTCATTTCGATGATACACTAACATAGAAAGTAATTCAGGAAATATAGTTCAAAGCTCAATAAAATACATCTCAATAAGCAAATGAAGAGCTTCACATACAATTACAACAGATTTTATTGTAATGTTTAGGTTAACTGATTTATTAGTACTATGACCTACAAACCTTTATGGTGTTTACATTTATTAAAGGGTTTTTATAGGAATTGGCCACGCTGAACTCGAAAATAATATTAGTTTTTCTCAATCACGTTTAGTTTTTGTGCTATGGACTCTACGACTACTAAGCATGCTATTATTATCATTAGGATATTTTCTGTTCATCGAGGGTCAATAACTTTATAATAGACGTGACAACAACAGCAGATTATATGAAGGTAACTATTAGGTGAATTAAAGACAAGTTAGTCTGAGTGCAATCTCTGTTAATAGAAAATTATATTTAAAAACATAAATATTGTGTAAAAAATTGGTACCCTCTTCCTTCCTCTTTATATGCGTCCCTCGTGAGTAATAAAAGTGAATGATTGAAATAAATGTAGCTAAGTCACCTTTCCTTGATTATATTTTAAAGTTTTTTTTACACAAGACAATTTATTTTATAGAAATTATTACGTAAATGCCTTTCATTTATATACGAGTATGGCTCCATTTTTCATCTCATTTCTGACACCACCAAAAGTCTGCCATCATATTGATGTCACAGCAACATTGATACCCTCTTCCTCTGAAATATAAAATAAAGTCTCCCAACATTAATAACCTTCTAATTTCGTCAAGAAAAAGTAGCAATTTGTTAAATGATCTTTCCTTCCCTCCACATTATAGGTATACCAAAGGGTAATTGCCTTTATGATTCCCTTTTTCTATCGACTAAGCCTATTTAAATCACGATCGACACCATAGCTGTGGAGAAGAATCTTGTCCTGATCTCTTAATTTCATATCAAAATAAACCTAATTGCTTCTCAAACGTTATAACCCGAAATCTTTGATCTTTTGCCCTCGCAACGTCACTTTACCACATATGTAGGAAAACGTATTTGGGTCATTTTTCACTTTTTCTATTCATGTTTATTGATGAATTTTTGTTATCTTTAACATGTACTGTACTCATGTTATTATAACAATCTGTCTAAAAAAGAAATATTTGGTATTAACATGAACATCTAACAAAGACTACAAATGTCAAAAACATATAATTGCTTGTAGAAAAAAAACGAACTGATGCGGAAATACCGATTGCAAATATGAAATCAGCGTGAAAAATGCAAAAAGAGACAAATAAAATTTTACGGGCATCAAAAGTGACACACACTGGTGTAATTGGTGTTAACTACCTTCAATTTTATGAATCGTATTCTAAAGATTCACGTCATAAAAAAGACAGGCAGTAATTATAGACATTCACAGCGTTTTACCACTGTAGGTTCCTTCAAACTAAAAAAACCAACAGTTTTTTCTAGATTTTTTCATAATGTTTTAGAAGGATCTGGCTAAAACAGTGCAAATACATTTGCCTCGTTGAAACGAATCGAAAAAGCAATAGATCCGTAGGGGTCTTAACACTCCCCCAATACGCGTTTTAGATACTGCCGCCACCAAAAAACAAGATTTTTGATAATTACCTTAGAATATCCTCGTAGGATCCGAAAAAATCATTTTCCCGTCAGGAGATCGAGATGCGTCGAATGACACCTCATTTATCTCCATCGGTTGTCAAGAAAGGGTCTATCCGTGAGTGACGGGCGGAAAAACTGACGTTTTCAGATTACTATAAAAGGATAAAATAAGTAAACGTACGATTACAAAACTGTATTGCATCTAGTCCAATATCTCCTCTCCCCTCTCTCTAAATCTCTATTTAGCGGTCATCTGTATTAACGGTCAATGTTTATCGGAACCAAGTGACCGAATTAGAATTTGAAGTGGCGATTTGGAGCAACGAGGGAACAAAAAGAATGATATTTGAATTTTACCCGTCAGTCATCCCTGCGTGTAACGCAATAACGCGTGTAACGCTGCGTGTAACGCTTGGAAATTACTGACGCCAATATCGAACCAGTGCCGACTCCGCCTTGAACGACAGAAAAAAAATTCAGCTGGCTGTGCGGCCGGTTACGATGGTGGTTGCAAAAATGTTTTCGAAATTTCTGTTGTACATCTTACTTCGCTAAAAGTGATTAATTTGTATCTACAGACCTCCTACAAACAGAGCTGCAGATTATATTCTGTTCTTAGAAAAACTGGAGATAACACTTAACAAAGTCAGCAATCGCTCTTTTGAATCCATTGTTGTATGCGGAGATTTTAACATTGATTTTCTGGTCGAATCTCGCGAAAAAGAACACTTTCTAAATTTAATTAATTCCTTCAATTTAGATATTACAATTAATGTACCTACACGGATCACACTAAATTCGATGAACGCAATTGATCAAATTATAATTAAGAAAACTACTACTCGATATGAAGTTGAAACAAAATATTTATTTTTTTATTCTTTTATTTACGTCAAAAACAGTTAAAAACTTTGTATGACGTGCTATGGGGAGAAGTGAATTGTGCACGTTTTCAAAATAACTGTGATCTGTACACTAAGCCATATACTACTTGAATTTTGAAACAAAATCTGCTGCGTAAGTGTTTCTATACAAATACAGACTATACTGAGCATCACAAGGAAAGTAACATTAATTTTAATAGTGATATTTCATGTATTATTTACCATTTGGACAGTATAATTCTAAACAATATGTAACAAGTATTGCATCGCTTCTGGGTCAATGACCCCCATCTCTATCAGGTTTTTCGTCCAGTTTCCCTCATCCGCTGAGCAAATGCTGAAATGTCCCCTTGTTTTGCTTCTGGACATAAATGGCATTATCTGTTCACGACTTCTAAACTTCAGTGAAAATTATTCAAATTATCGTTCCATGTCGCGGCAGAAGTATTAGTCCTTGACGAAGGACATCATGGATAAGAGGCCAAAATTTATTGCTCGTTTATCTTTGAAAATGTATTTTATTACATGAAAGCGGTTTTTTGCTTGTTTTTTTAAATTAATTCAAAATTCAAGTAGTATATGACTTAGTGTAGGGATCACAGAATTTTGAAAACGTGCACAGAATTCACTTCTTCCTACAGTATGTCATACACAGTTTTAACTGTTTTTTGAAGTAAAATAAATTAATAAATAATAAATAGATATGCACAGAGAGACATGTGTCAAGTCTTTGGGTCTGACAACTTTTGTGTGTGCCTGTGTAATCAAACTTCAAGTACTTTTTAACATGACTATTTTATTGACATAAATGTACTGAAAGACACATCGTTTTGGGGCAACAATGTGGCCGCATCATCAGGTAGTCTGAGGCAAAGAAAGGAAAAACGCAAAAACGGAAAAATATATTCAAATAAAAAACAAGGGAAATTGCACAAAACGAGCCTCATCTAAGATCGACCACTAGTGTTTATATGCTATAGAGTATCAGCTATATCTATAGCTTGCCTTTGAAAAATCTCTTATAAAGGCTAATCAGCTATAGATTTGGGATATTTTCCCTCATCGCGTCCTTCGTGAAGTAATATACTTCCTGCCGCGACAACATGGAGAACGATAATTTGAATAATTATATATCGCTCTAGGGAAGTCTCTCCGTAATGGCAGTTTGCTGGTGAGAGTGCTTGCATAAGAAATTGTGTTGGTAGCACGAGTTGCAGTTTGAAAACGTAAACTGTGTACTCATCACAATCATTAAAGGTGCTGTGTTGCCCCTTTCACTTATTCGTCAGTGATCTGGTTGGTATCAACATCAATGCAATTTTCAATAGGAGGCTTTGACTCAGCTCGGTGCGGATAGACTTTTCTGGCGCACGTTATTTTCCACTGAACTCTAGATGACGTGCACTGATAATGAAGTTACATTGATGTAAACACTACCCGCATTGCACGGTTACACTTGTTCAACTCGTGCCCCCCTTAATGTGCGTGACTACACAAACGCATTACCTTGCCATTTAATGAAATAATTCAAAATATTTGGACAGGTTGAATACTCTTATCCATCAGACGTAAGCAACAATGTTCGCGAAGTCTTAGACCAACTAACACTCGTTCCCTATTACGTCGTTTTTTATACGAATCTACATTGAATAGACAGTTGTCTGCCTTAACATTTACCTTCATAATCATTGCGAATGTTGCGACTATGCTTGTGTTAAAATCTCATGCTCATGACCTTACGTCAGCATATTCATTGTGAATGAGCTTTTAAAGACGCATGGACGCAGGCGTAAGCAATGGTGTTGCATCGTCTGTTGAAGGTGAAAGAAGGGCCATGTGGGTATTGTAATGTTGCGTAGAGATACTTGGAGGGAATTTCAGACAGAAACGATTCCAAATGTGACGAATGACATCTGAGTGAACATTTATCAAGTAAAAATGTTTACTCATAGTACAGCGCGCCAGGAAAGTTTCTCCGCAGGGGCACCTTGCTGGCGAGAGGGCTTGCAACAGAAATTATGTTGGTAGCACGAGCTGCTGCTTGAAAACGTAAATAGCGTACTCTCCACAATCATAATAGATGCTGGAAGTAATGTCCTGTTTTCCCAGTGATCTGGTTTCTACCAACATAAATGCAGTTTTTAATAGGAAACCCTGATTCGGCTTAGAGTGGACAGACTTTCCTGGTGCACTGTATTACACACTGTCACCACGCAAAATCCCTATCGTTAGATAATATTGACTATTTAGAATAGAACTTCCCCATTTCTATCATGGGAAATAAGGAAACGATGAATGATTTAGATGAACATACTCGTGTAGCTCATATCTGTCGTTGGTTATTACGCATTGGTCTATTGGTGAGACGCTGTGTGAAATTATTTACGAACAGTAATCGATTTCAATCAATATTTTTGAATGTAATATTTTCTAAATAATTCCGAATGTTGTTAAAGGCAATAACCTTGAATTTCTCTTTGTCTCTCAACCATAATAGCACGGTTTAAAAATCCATGCCATATGTGATTTGAATCCACAACCCTTCCTAAAGATTAGGTGGGGGTACCTAGGCTTCAGTGACTCAGAGTATCAATCGATATCTGCAGTCCGACCGGGAGGTCCTAGGGTTCTACTTTCGACGGTGGTAGGATTTTCGACACTAGCTGGAGAGCAAGGTCGAATTCAGCCACTATCTAGAGGAGAATTGTGCAAATCTCATGCTTAATTGCTCACTTTCTCCGATCGATAATTTTCTGTGGTTTCTTCGATAACCACCAAGCGAATGCCGTAGCAGTACCCTCACAAATGGGTCACGGACCGTGCGGGATATTTCCTTCCTCTTCCTTGTCCTATCCTCACTCTTACTTACATACACTTACACTTACATGCACTCCGCTTTCACACATGCCCAGAGAGCACTCGGAAGCTCCGTGCTTGTCCCAGCTAGGGCGATGCCAGCTGGTGGGAGATGCCTGGTTGGGAAAAACGCTGCATGTTGACGAGTAGGTTGGCACCAGATCTCGCCATCCAGAGGAGAAGATCACCGTCACCTTCCGCGGTAAAATATGCATTACACTTTCATGATTAATGAGCTTAGCAGTTCCCGCGCTCAGAATCAATAATCAATCAATAAATACGTCAACCTAAAGGATGTTGTCGTCTGCATTATTAAAGTCGACATTAACAATACTCGAATTTTTATAAACCGTGAACCTGAATGAGAATTAATTTTCTAAGTTTTTCTTAGTCTCGTTTTAAGGGGACTTCCACCTTCACCATCTTCCACATTTACGAATAATATTGGAAAGAAGAATTGAAAATTGTCGAGGTAATGAAAGACGGCGGATCTCCTGGATGTGGAGTTTTAAGAAACGGAATAAAATTCGGAGTGTAGGGAAATTTTACCTAGTAGAAAAGTCAGAAATCATCGCAAGCAAAAAAGAATGAAAATATTCAACGTCTTTTAGATTATATGACGAACATACTAAAACATTTTGTGAAGATTTTACCCACATAATTATCTCAGATATGCATTCACAGCTGCTTCCGTGTCAGTAGTAGATTTTTTCTATCAATTTTCGTTACAGGCCCTTGCCGTTTGCCACATAAATCGGTGGACGAAACGCCACTACTTTCTCTTAGATTTTCTTTGATTTTGATTGTTATGTAACATTTATAAAGGATAGGTATTCTTCACTGTTGTATGAGGTAACAGTGTACTTAATTTGGTATGGTGAAAGTTTTGAAACGAGCATGACATTTGAGGAAGAGAACATAAACTTGCTGCGTTGTGCTTGTACACTGCTAACGTTCCGCTCCATGATGTAACTCCAGTCCATTCAGAGGTTGTCGTGGGTTTCGTAAATATTTGCTTGATGTATTTTACTTCATATTTTACAACCTGCACTGCATTGCGGCGGTTTACTGTGCGTTGAAATAGGGCCCTTATGTTTGAAACATGTGAAGTAGGCCACTGCAATGACGGATGCGAAGCAATGGATGTGTACAATGCAGAGAACCCGACTCTGATCTCTAAAAATGGGGAATGCACTCATATTCTTAAGAAAATATATTTTTGAACATCCTTCTTCTTCCGAGTCTTGCAGATTAACAAAAATTGAGATAAAAACATAATCAAAATTTTTATGTGCCCGAGATATACCATTTCTTTACACTAGGCTAGTTAAACTGTACTTTATTTATTTATTTATTTATTTATTTATTTATTTATTTATTTATTTATTTATTTATTTATTTATTTATTTATTTATTTATTTATTTATTTATTTATTTATTTATTTATTTATTTATTTATTTATTTATTTATTTATTTATTTTTACGTCAAAAACAGTTAAAACTGCGTATGACGTGCTATGGGGAAAAGTGAATTGTGTGCACATTTTCAAAATTCTGTGATCCCTACACTAAGTCATATACTACTTAAATTTTTAAAAAAAACCTCCCATGTAATAAAATCTATTTTCAAGGATAAATAAGCAATAAATTTTGGCTCTTATCCATGTTGTCCTTCGGAATAATACTTCCTGCCGCGACAACATGGAAACGATAATTTGAATAATTGTATTTCCCACTGAATTCTAGAAGACCTGCACAGTAAATGAAGTTACATTTATGTCCAGAAGCAAAACAAGGGGCCATCTCAGCATTTGCTCAATGAATCAGGGAAGCTGGACGAAAAACCTGATCGAGATGGGGGTCATTGACCCGGAGGCTGTAGTACAATACTTGTTACAGGTTGTTCATACACATTTATACAGTCCAAATGGTAAATAATGCATTATGTATCACTGTTAAAATTAATGTTACTTTTCTTGTGATGCTCAGTATAGTCTCTAATTGTATAGAAACAGTTATGCAGCAGAAAAGATTTCACTTGGGATTTAAAGTTTTCTATCGAATTTAATCGTTTAATGTCGTCTGGCAAAGTGTTGTAAAATAATGTACATGTATTGTATGTGAATTTTTTGTAATGAGCTGTTGATACTGTCACCTGATGAATATGATTTCTACGTCGAGTGTTATAGTAATAGTCATCGGCATTTTCTGAAAATATATTCCCGCCCTTAAGCAAGTCATTTTTGACAAAAACAACTGATTCGTAAATAAACAGACAAGGTAATGGGTACTCTTACAATTTTTCTAATGTTCAAAACTTACTGCCACAAGACAGTATCGCGTTTACAGTGTTGTTACTGGCTTCTACCAAGTCTTGATATTTGTAGTTTGATATTAAACATAGAAGTTTGAGATTAAACGTAAACCAAATAATTAATTTTACAAACAGGTTTCTATGATCTAACCAACATTCAACACAAGAAAATTCCAAGTAGCATTTTCTTTGAACGTGTAGTACTATAACGGGCCGAGTTTTGTGTGAGGGGAGGAGGATATTTTCCTCCGCTTTTGTGGGTACTCATCAGCGACAGTTGAAAGTGAGACTTGGGAGCATAAAGATTTTCGTGCTACAACAAATGAACAATATTTTTGTTCCCTGAGTATTTATATATTTTTAAAATGTATATTTATGCATAAAAATTGTTTTTCTCAACTAACAATTACGAGCTTATTGAAGCTCAACCATTCAAAATCCGTAAGGTGTTCAGACAAAATATGCTTATGATTGATGTACGAGCTTCTTTTTGAAGTATCGTTGTTTCCTCCTTGGCCATCTGTATTTAATACTCCTGCTGCAGTTGGAGAAGGTCTGTCGGATCAGTAAGTCAAGTAACTCGGAACATTAACCTTATTTTTTGGTGTAAGGTGCGTTTCTGTGATAAAAGCAATATCTATATTATAATTATTTAGAAGATATTTTATAAAATTGATTTTGGGGATGATTCAGTTCATATTCCAGTTTAGGAGAGTGAGAGACGTTAATTTATTTTGAGACATGTTCTCGATTGTTTTGAGTATTATTGATCTGAGATAAATATGGATGTGACGATTTGAATTTGGTTGTTGGTTATGGGAATGAGGGCTTTGATGACTTGGTTTATTATTTCTGAGATTATATCAGGGTGTAGGGATGTAGTATGGTGGGAGGGGGAATGGGTGTCCAGAGTTTGTTGAAGGGTGTTGTGAATAAGATGGAATAATATATTGTTGAGGAGGAGGAGGAGGAGGTGGAAGGTTTCGAGGGAGCGGAGGAGGAAGGCGTTGCTGGGGAGGTATTCTGGACTGACGATAGTGAGCACTAGCGGGAAGTGGATGAAATGAGGGGGAGGGGGAGGGAAATTGTTAACTGCCTGTGAGTAAAGATATATGAAGTTCTTTGCATGAATGCTTCTTGTCTTCTTTGGAAATATTCACATTTGCGTGATGACGCTAGATGAGCTTGGTTACAATTTACGCAAGTGGGATTAAGTTGAGGGTTTAAATTGCATTTATGTTCATTTAGGTTCATGGGAGTTAGCGCATCTTACACATTTTGAGTTTTTTTACAATAATTTTTTGTGTGTCCGAAGTCGCGACATCTTTTGCATCTCACAAGAAATGAATTACTGCGTCTGAGTTCAACTGAAACCACGGCACTGAAAAGTCTATTTATGCTAAATAGTTTTTCAAAGGTTGATCTGTCATTCACCAAACCTGCACTTATAACATGGGAGATTTATCAATTCTTAACAAACGGGATACTTTGACGTTCAGAATATTAGCCTTGCTAAGTTCTTCAGTAATTTCACTTTCTTCGTAGTCTATCGGCACTCCACGAATAACTGCACTAAATGTGTTGGCTGAAGGGTCTCTGAATGTGTGATATTGACACTTATTCTGATCAAGAAAGTGAATAGTTTTTTCTGAAATCGTCTATTGAATTAAGAATAGTTTTATCTGAATTACCTTTTATTTGTGTGATCACGTTTTATCCCATCTCGGAGGTTAATTACTAACAAGTCCTTTATAGTTTGTAATTGCGTGAATAAATATTGGAGGTGGCTTTTTGATCACAGGCTCTTATGGGTAAGACGAAATGTGGGGATTTTCCTCGCGGTCATCGTTCGTCTGATGCCCGAGCAGGGCAAATCTGTTCTTTGTTGGTAAATCCATTACGCTGGGAGAGAATTGGGGTCGTATTTATGAAGCTCTGCCAGCAGAGCTCTTAGGGGCCTACCATCTGGGGGCTTGCTGGGAGGACAAGGAACGACTGGAATTGGATGGCGGGTGTATATAAATCGCAAACCCGAACACTGGCAGTCTGCTAGGCCTGGCAGGCCCGTGGCAGAGGTTTATAAATACGGCCCTTAGCCTTGCGTTAGGCGTCGGTTACCTGGAGTTTGTCAAGGCAGCGTTTCCTCGGGTCTGATCTTAGTACTTGAATCTTGCTGTTGGCGGTTGAGTTCTGATAGAGTTGATGTTGATACACTGCAGAGACTTCTGGGATGGGATGCCCCCCTAGGGTGGCTTGGATTTGAGCACTATGTAGCACTGTGAAAACTTTTGAGCAGGAGTAGATATAACCACTGCACTGAATAAGTAAACACTAGATGGTGGAGTCTGACTGTTCGTCGCGCAATAGTGCAAGCTCCTCTGCGGTCGGCGCAGTAACGACACAGTGACACGGACTTGCTCTCAGCATTCGCAACGCACTGCAAGCGCCCGCGACTGTGTGATGTTTGTTGGGCGCTAGCGAAGAGAAAATTGCACAATAAATGTTGCTGGTACTAGAGAATAGCACACACTCTCTAGTACGTATTTTACTCTATCCTTGCAGGAAGTTTAAAGAAAAAAATTGGAGGTATCTTTAGAAAATGTCCTAGGGGCTTCATGTAAAATGCCCTCCAATTTTAAAGAATGGTTTCAAATTTCGCAAAATCGCAGAGTTTTGAGTCGGGCCAGATCGACCGAGGAATATTCATTTTGGAAAAAATCGTACGAATAGTTTATGCGTCAATGTTCACAGTCGGACGGACAGTCCGAAGGTCGGACAGGCAGATGGGGTGGGGTTAAAAAATACATCTTTTTGGTATCAAGGGACCGGAAAACGTGAATTTCCTTAGAAATCTCGAAATCGATTTTCCGCAGCATAACATAGTGTTCTTTATTCTACGTTTATACTTACTTATACGAGAAAGTATAAAGAAAATTCATAATTTACGGAACCAGGTAAGCAAAGAAAATACTCTGAGGCCTCTGTTGTGTGATTATTTCTATTTGATATTCAAATAAACGTTTAAAAACACCCCACTAATAGAACCTAATGTGTGCGATTTTGAAATTTCGAGGTTACGTTAAACAATGTGTGTTACTTACAAATTGTATACAATATTGCGCATCCTTCATTTCAAATTCTTTGATAAGAGTCGAGCAATACTCTGTGGTCGACGATCAATCCACATTCTCATCCATACACTTTTCTTCTTTTGCAAAGAAGTAACGAAAGTCACCGGCGTTCTCTTTCTCGCCTCCATCTTAACTCCACCCTCGCATCGCGAGGCTACTGCTGTCCAATGGACAGGCATGTGAGATGTCATCTCGCGAGCGAGCGGCGAGTGCACTCTCGAGGGGCAGACATTTATGCGCAGGTGGCCAGGGGATTGCGAGCTTCTGTCTCGATTAGCTCGCGCTACTTACGCTCTAGTGGACACGTTACCTTAACAGAGCGTGTGTAAGTAACATGTCCTCTACACATTAATCTGACAAACTATAAGCAAATTGAAGCTTGCAGAAACACATGATTTTTATGTCAGACATCTGTACGCTGTATTAATATCTTGCCCGAACACCATTGTATATTCCATTAAAATATATTCCAGAGGTGAATTTGCGGCACTTTTCACGCTCTCACTGTCTCGCCCGTTTGCGCGGAGCCATAGTTGCAACAATCTGGTACCATGTGTTTGCAACTTTTATTACTAAATCATGATTATGTTGCTAAATTATACTACCAGATCCAAAACTCTAACCGTTGGTTGATTTACTTAATTTTGGAGACAATAGGGGTAACGGGGTAAGAAATGTCTTGCAATCTTCTTCATATTTTTAATTCAACTCTCTTTTCATTTGGTCCTCGTATTATAACACTAACTTGTTGACATAATTTTTATGTCAGTTTCTTCTGACCCTAATATCCAACTAATTGTTATTCCATATTTTTCACTAATACTTTGGAGTGAACAGTGGAAAGTCGACAAAAACTGTCAATAGTTCAAACTTTGATGTCAGTTAAAATATCCAATTCACAAAAAAACACTTTGAGCACACAGTAAATTGTGAACCTTATTTCAAAAAGTTTTCTTGCACAACAATTAAAAAGTCAGTACTAGAATTTAATACGGGTCATTTCAAATTAATCAAAATTTGACATGTTTAATTTAAACTCTGTAAATTTCGGTTTCACAATTAAAGTAAATCACACTGCTAGGGCAGTCTAAAAGTTGTAGTAGTTTAGGTATTAGATTATCGTACGTGATGGGCTTTGAATCGTACATTGCCCTTAAGTTTTGGTATTATTTTATAATGATATTTAAAGACAAAATAATAACTTTTTATCTGGTATATTAGAACAAAATTATTGTTCTATCATCATTCATAGCTAAGTTACATTTTGTCCAGTTTTTAGTAAACAAATATGGAAATGAAACACGTGCTAAGGAAGGACGGAAGGTGAAAATGTTGGAAACTTCGATAACTTTTGGTAACACTGGCTAAACAATGGTAACTTTTTATTCAGAATGTATTCAAGAAAACGCAATATTTTAATTTATATTATTCGTTTCCTTGAATTCAATTTATTTGGCATTGCAAAATTGCTAGACCTTTTCCTTATCCTATAAAGCTTCGTCTGTGAGAATGCACACGTCCGATTGCGCATTTAATGTGACAACTGCATACTGAAAGAGTATTTGTAGATACACAAGCACATAATTTCTCTTCAACCACTTTCGAGGCGGACAGAACAAGAGAGCGAGTTCAGGGTTAACCAGGTGAGCGCCTACAGTTATGCAGAAACGATGACGGCAGAACGAAAACTTAAAGGTTACTGCAGGTGAAGGCAGAATTAAAAGCTTAAATAAGTAGTAGGAATTTTAAAATGTAAAAGCCTTTCTGCTGCATCATTATTTTTAGAGTTAGAAGTTCGCTCATTTACACCAGCTAACGCGGACTGATTGCTAATATATGATTGATTGGTTGATGTTTCAGATCACGTCTACTGCTACGATCATTACGTCCGTTAGTGTAGTGAATGTTTTATCCCGGAAGGTGGCGGTGTTCCTTCACTACTGGCTGGTGAGATTCAACACCGAACTGCAATTCGGTTTGCGGGGAATTCCCTCTCCGGGTATCTTCTCAGGAAGACAGCAATTCCGCCAAAACTAACACTAAACTCCCGACAGGTATGGTAGTGTAGTCCATGTAAGCGTGAGTGTGAAAGGAGAGAGAATAGTACAAGGAAGACGAAGGTCGCCCGCATTCCGTGGCCCGTTTGCTACAGTACTCCTCCGGCATGCGCCTGGAGATATGAGAGTTACCACGGAAATCTACCGATCAGAGCAGCCAGCCGCTGGAATTGTCATCTAGTACGCGGCTGAATTCGGTCTAGCTATGTAGACTGTGTCGAAAATCATCCATCGCCGGGACTCGAACCCTGGAACCTCCAGGTCAGAGTCATTCCAGAGTCAGCGGCGGCGCTGGCTCTGAGATAAACTCAGCTAGTGATTTCTTATATTATTCATATTGTTCGTTAATTTAAATTGAACCATTGAATATTATTATTCTTTGTAAGTAAACCGTAACTATTTCAGCTGGAATTTATTTATTTATTTATTTATTTATTTATTTATTTATTTATTTATTTATTTATTTATTTATTTATTTATTTATTTATTTATTTATTTATTTATTTATTTATTTATTTATTTTTTTATAATAAATATCTATGTAATAAAATCTATTTTCAAAGATAAATCAGCAATAAATTTCGACTCTTATCTATCATGTCTTTCGTCAAGGAATAAAATGTTGAGTTAATCGTTATGTTAATCGTCCCCAGCATACTTCGGTGTTAACTCTTAGTTTTCCCCGGAGCAAATCTCCTTCGTTTGCTGTCGGATCGGAAAGCCACAGCAGGGTGCCACTATTCTGAGAACGAAGTATTTTGGCAGATAGTGCGCTTCAAATTATGCGCTGTAGAGACGCAAGGTTATTTGTCTCGATTGCAGAGGCTGAAGGTCGGAGAATCGACGCCAACCTGGAGGTACGCAGCAGAGTGTTGGAAGTGTATGTGCAACGGGAAGGAACATACCAATCGACTCGTGTTTTTGGGCAGTTGCCCCCTGTTTCTGAGGACTGTACGGGCAGTGCTTGGTGTGCATCTGATAGAAATATGTAAATTGATTGTTCGTCTCTGTAAGAACATAACGCATTGCCTATTGACTACGTAACAAGTACCATATTACTAGTACCAAATCTAAACAACAATAATATTAATAATAATAATAATATATTATTATTATTATTATTATTATTATTATTATTATTATTATTATTATTATTATTATTATTATTATTATTATTATTAAGAATCACAGAAAAATATATTCAAAATAGGAACACATTTAGATCGAAAGTGCAATCATGGTGGATTGATTTGGAAAAAGTACCAAAGTGTAGAACAGGAAAACCTTGGACCGAAGAGAGAAAGAAAGCTTACAGCGAAAGGATGAAGGAAATATGGGCACAAAGAAAAGTTAAGAAACACATACGAGTACTCTGCGTGGTCTCATTTGGGCTTATTCGCAAGAAGAAGAAGAAGAAGAAGAAGAAGAAGAAGAAGAAGAAGAAGAAGAAGAAGAAGAAGAGTCATTATTAAACGAGTTAAATGGATAGACAAATAGAATAATTAATTGACTGACAAAAAGTCATAGGAATCAAGTGAATGTTTTTATTACGCGTACCAGGTCCTAACATGGTTTTCAAATTACTTAATACGTGCGCATAAAAATTGAATTGCATTTGTTAATGTTCTTTTAGACAGCACATCTATAATTATAGCAGAACTATCTATAAATATTTGATATTTGTTTCAACATATTGTATGATGCAGAGCTTGATATTGTAGTCATTAGAATATACTCGTATGCACAAGTGAGAGTTAATTTACATTTCAGCCACCCTTATTATGCCTTCAAAATAGATACTACAAGGAGGTTGTTGCAACACTCCAAAGGCTTTTGCAAGTTTCTTTCACGACATCTCTAGCTATTAATCTTCGTTACCGGACCGACATATTGAACAATACTGAAGACAATTACATACTGTTTGCTTTTGACATGATAAAGCACGCTCGTTTCCCACGTGGCTTCTCTCATCATAATTAAACAATGTTAGCACCTACATGAATAACAGTTATGTAAAGAAACAAACAAAACTAGAAGAGAACTACAACTTTTAATGCGTTTCTTACCATTTCTGCATTACTATTCTGAAATAATATTTGGTGAAGCTTCCTCCAGAAGAAACACTTTCCTCGATCAGTGTGCCATTACCGACGTAGCAAAGCTGCGTGAACCACTACGAAAACTGCTTCCGACCGAACTGCGTTGTGACCTTTCTTGCCCCCAGAAATTGAAGCCCTACATTCTTCTGCGGAACGTTCCGATGTGCCTGAAGCGAGGGAACTTCAAATTGAACAGGACTTTTTTTTTACCTGGCTCTTCAACGGAAGGAGAATAATGTCCTGAGATATCAGCACATCGTATTTGCTTGTTCAATATATCTGTTTTATAGTTGAACCAATTGTAATGATAAATGAAGTAACTTCTAGTTTATAGAAGTGGAGTTTTCAATTTTTCCGTATTATTCCAATAAAACGAGTTATTAATCCAATAATACGTAGCAATTTGTGTATTAAGTGATTTAAAGAGTTTTACGCATAAGTGAGAAAGGTCTCCAGTGCGATAGCGCATAATTTTCCAAGTGAATAAAGCTCTATTGAATCACGTCATGAAGAGTATTTATTTTTATAAACAATAATTGTTTAATTTCTTTGGTTTAGTTTTAAAACGCTTGCATACTTATGTTGAGAATGACACCTTGAGTACTGAGAATAACTACAGATTTGCTTCAGAGACGATTAGAGTAGTTGGTTGAGGATTTGTTGGAAGAAAGTAGTCAATTTAAAATCTGCTATATAAGCCATGGCCTGCGTAGATTCTAAGGAAGATGTATCTGGTCAGACAGATTGTTAAAAGAATGAGAATTTTCAATATAAATCGTTCGCGTGATAAATCGAAACAATTTGATGATAAAGAACATGAAAAGGTGAAAACGGAGAAATGATAGGAAAGTAATAGGCTATTAAATAGGCAGTCCCTATTTAATTTTGGACAACTATGCAATGAATTGTGTTACGGAGTTCCAGATTCTGCCAGAATAAGCTATTTTATTCAAATGAATCAGATAAATTTTAGACAATTCTTTAAAAACTTATCACGCTCTTTTTAATAATTTAATTTGAATAAGTACGTATTGTCAAGTAAATGAAACTTTACGATCTACTTGTACGAATGTTGTCTTGAACTCTGAGTGGTGTTCGGAGAAAGACAAAGTATTGCACTGGAGCTTCTGGGTCAATGACTCCCCATCTCGATCAGGTTTTTCGTCCAGTTTCCATGTTCCTTTGAGCAAATGCTGAGATTGCCACTTGTTTTGCTTCTGGGCATAAATGTAACTTCATTCTATGTGCATACCTTCTAGTATTCAGTGGGAAATATCGTTATATAAATTATCGTTCTCCACGTTGTCACAGCAGGAAGTATTATTTCTTCACGAAGGACACAATAATCTTTGAAAAAACGCTAATTATTTTCATATTAAAAATTTAAGTTGTATGTGGCTTAGGGTAGGGATTACAGAATTATGAAAACGTGCACAGAATTCAGTTTTCCCTGTAGCACGTCACACAGTTTTTTATGTTTTTGACGTAAAATAAATAAATATATAAAAATAAATAAAAACATTTAGTCAGTAGTACACTGTAGATCGTTTACTGAGATAATAGTAGTATGAAAATCGACACCAACAAACTAGCGGGCTCTATGAGTTATCTCAATTTGTTGTAGAAGAGAGCCGAGAAAGAAAATTGGTTGTTTTTGAAACTATGATAAAAATTTTTCATGCAAACTTTGAAGTTTTCCTAGGAGAGCTTGGACTAATATCTTCTTCTTTTCAAGGACTTTTTTCAACCGATATCCGGTTACCCTTTACCTCCCGTTGGGACGCATATTCGACAAGGGTCCAAAAACCCATGCCCAAGGCGGGACTCGAACACGCGACCCTTCCGACCGAAGCGCTCAGTCGCTACATGCTCTTAGCCACCTCGACTCGGCCATCCTGATCGACTGGGCCAATATTAAGACAACAACAGAAACAAAGAGAAATTACACCAAAATTGCTTATTCTTTTACGGGAAATTTTAAAAAAAGTAACACAAAAGAATAACTTCGAGGTAAGCCTAACACGCCTATGGATGTGCCTGCAACAATAGTCTCCATCGCACATCTAGTACAAATGCTTCCCCATAATTCATGCGGTGAAAAACAAATTGTTAGATCTTTTCGAAAAGTTTGACGCACCCTGTCACATATTATCACTTCCTGAGGATTTTGTTGGTATGGCTACCTGTCTATCATGGTATCGTTGGCACACGTGTCAATGTAAAAAGATTATCGAGAGTGGTACACATTATTAACAGACATATCAATGATAAGAGGGCAAAGGCGGACCCCCTCGTGGTTTCTCTCTCTTCTTCCTCTCACTCCCTCCATCCCTTCCCTTTCCTCCCTCCGCCTCCCCTCCCTCCCCATCCCCCTCCCTCCCTCTCTCTCCCTCCCACTCTCCCTCCTTCCCTCTCTCCCCCTCTCTCCCCTCCCACTCTCCCTCCCTCTCTGTGTCTCTTTCCCTCTCTCTCCCTCTCTTTATGTCCAGATAAGTTCTTACTGAGTTACCATTTAGAAGTCTGATTATGAGAACCTAGTTTCGACAATGCTGATCGTATATTAAAAACACTCAAAACCGTCATCATGACTCCACTCAAGACTCCGCTTCATGGAAACTCCTGCGTTCCCATACAGCCAGGCCTACACATAAACATGTTGTGCTTTTATTTTAGAATTTCTTGATGCAGAAAAGTTGTATAGTTAGAACATCACAGTAAAGGTTTAATTTGTTCCTCAAAAAAGTGAAAGCGGTCAACTGTGTTCCCGCGGAAAGGACAGCAAGTACTGAAAATAATCAAAATATAGTATATGCCCTAGCTACACCTCATAAATCGAAAATGTTTTCGTACAAACTCGCAGAAAATTATTGGAACATGTTGCTAAATAGATGTATATATTTAATGTTATTAAATGTATACATTTTCCTCACAATTTTATTGCAATTTATTGTGGGGTTCGCGGTTGACCACAGCGATTGGTGTTCCCTGGGCATTGGCACCAGACTGTTAAATACTCAAATAAAATAGGTTAATTACTGATATGATTTCATGTGTCTGAACCGGCAAAATGGCTCAGGGCATCAATTTCTGTCACTGAAGGGCCGTGAGGTCTTCGGGTTCGATTACCTGTCGGTAATCGACCCCCCCCCCAACAAATCAAACAGTGGCAGGCCTCGCGCACCCCGATTCTTCACCAACAACTTCCCAATTCTCCAATCAAAGAATCAAATTCCAAACTTCACTTATATGAATACTCCGCCTAGAACAAATCCAAATTCCCATTTCAATCAAAACCCATGCAAATCAACTCATCATATTCCGAATCAAAGTAATAACTCATTCATGCACTCACTAATTTCATCACAGCCTATATAACCAATATAATAAATACTATTATTCCATCAATCATTAGCAATATACAAAATTAATTCTCATCGTATTTTAATAATAACAATGGCAGTACACTTTAGCAATATTAATCTACTAAACTGGAATGCAAATGGCATAATAAAAAAACGAACTTAATTATTTCCTAAAAGCTAAACAAATCTAAATAGTCTGCATAACAGAATCCCATCTGAAATCAATAATGTTTTCAACATTCCACGTTACAATATACTCAGAATCGACAGACTAAACAGTAATGGAGGAGGAGTCGTAATCCTTATTGAAAAATCTGTCCCATACATACAAGTAAACCTCCCTAATACGCCTGGTTTAGAAACAACAGCAATTAAATTTCCATTAAACAATAGACTTCTAACAATGATTGCAGTATACAAATCACCAAATATAAAAATACAAGACACAAATATAGAATTATTATTTCATCTGAACACACCCACTCTACTCATTGGAGATCTAAACGCAAAAATACCAGTTTGGGCTACAGAATTAAAAATAATGCCGGGCGCCGCTTATTAAAACTAATAACTGATATAAATTTAAGAACTTTAATCCCACCAGAACTAATACATTATCCAAACGACACGAACAAACACTCAGACATTGTGTATATCGCAATTACGAACACACAAACTATACTACTCAACACCTCTATTTGAACTGGATTCCGACCATTTACACGCCACACACATCGCTTTACACACACCTCCCCCACCCCCACCCATCCACATATTAAACATGTTTTCTAAGCCGGCGGCGCAAGCCGAATTTTTTACTACGCTCCGTGAAGTCAGGAAGGTTAAGCGATTTCGAGCCTCGCGGGTTCCGGGTTGGGTGACCGTCCAGGAACCCTGGGTTCTCACGGCGTCGAGCCCCTGGCCGAAGGGATAAAAGGCACTGACTGAGTGCGACGTGACGAGACTTGACAAATTAATATTAACAAAGTAATTATTCAGTCTAATAATTACACAGTGACGGAGGACTACTCCAGAAAAAAGTGCTCAACGCCCAACAAGGGTTACAAGACGCGTTGCATCAACAATGACGCTACAAATTAAAAAAACACGAACAACATAAACCGGAAGAAAGTGAGGGAAATAATAACAAGTAAAACCCCCAATTTCAAAAATGTAAACACCACATTGGAAATAGAAAGGGCAATTTCATACTTACAGGATATAAATACCAACCCTATTAAACAATTACAATCTAATAGGCCCCTCATCACCCACAAAAATTTAAAAAATTAGAGCCAGAAAAAATACTAACAATAATCAGCACAAAGAACAGAATCAGAAGATTATTGACCAAACTCAGAACCCCACAGTTAAAGAAAGAATTGAACCTTTTAAATTCAATAACAAACAGCAATAAACGACTTTCATTGCTCAGCCTACAAAAAACTAATAAAATAATTCAGCACAACCAATAATTCTCTCTGGCAGTTCACAAAAAAAATTCTGAAAAATAAAAATAGCATTCCACCTCAAAATACGACTAGGGGGAAACAATTTGCCCCATTTGACAAAGCCGAAGCATTGGCCAATCATTTTGTAACATTCACACTCAACAACACACCAACTCATTCTGATCATGCGATATTACAAATAGCTTCAGTCCCCAACAATGATGTACCACATAACATAAAATTCATATCCCCAAATGAAGTGAAAAACATAATTAAAAAACTTCCACCAAAAAGCCCCTGGTCACGATAAAATCACCAATAATATTCTAAAATATCTCCTATCCTCAACTATAGACTACATAAACAACATATAGAACTCAATAATAAGAAGTGGATGTTATGGAAAAACTATCACATTACCTATTCCAAAACTATATAAAAATCATTGCCGTGTAAAAAATTACAGACCGATAAGTTTACTAACCACACTTAAGAATTCTCGAGAAACTAATTCTAAACAGGTTAAATAGCTACCTACAATGAACTCAAATTATTCCATTACACCAATTTGACTTTATAAATCATGTATCAACTGCACACCGACTACTCAGACTCTCAGAAAATATCCACACAGCGTTTCAAAACGAACATCATACAATATCATCATACATCATACAACATCATACAACATCATCATACAACATCATACATCATACAACATCTTGTAAAAACAAGCGAATTCTTTCTTTCATTTCTAAACGTCATGACGTATCTCAAGATTTCCTTATCTACTTTAAAAAATACAAAACATTGTTACGAAAAGTCATAAGGCAGGCAAAAATCATGAAAAACGATCAGGATATTTTGAACTCAAATAATAAAACAAAATCAATGTGGAATATAATAAAAAATACTACCAAATCAACTAGAAAACCCGTAGAGAATGTTGTTTTAAAATATAACGATATAAATGTCAACGATCCGGCAACAGTGGCTAGTCTCTTTAACCAATACTTTTCGAGAATTGCTGCCGATCTCACTAAGGGTCTTCAGGCACAAAATTCAAAAACAGACAGTGCACCCAAAATTTTAGACACAATGTTCGTTTCCGAAACTTCTTCCTATGAAATTCTCAAAATAATCGGTAAACTAAAAAATAAATATTCGTCCGGTTTAGATGAATTCCCAGATTCTTTGTTAAAGACTTGTGCGTATGCCATTATACACCCGTTAACTCACATATTTAATGCATCTTTATGCACTGGAACGTTTCCAGATATTTTCAAAACAGCTAAAATTAAGCCGCTCTTCAAAAAAGGCAACAAAAATGAAATTCAAAATTATCGGCCCATCTCTCTTCTATCAGTTTTTTCAAAAATATTAGAGAGACTTTTTTACGTACGAATGGAAACCTTTCTCACTAAACACGACGCGCTTTCAGATTGCCAACATGGATTTAGAAAATCAAAATCAACGGAAACAGCTATATTTTCTTTTCTTAAAGATGTCGCCTCATCATTAGATCAAAACGAGGCACCTATTGAATTATTTTTAGATCTCTCAAAAGCTTTTGACATCATTGATCATGACATTTTACTTTCAAATTACCTTCATATGGAATCCGTGGTATTGCTCTAGATTGGTTATGTTCGTACCTTAAACAACGATCTCAGAAAGTTGAAATACCTTACTGGAATGATGGAACATTACGTACGCACCTTTCCGACTCTTTGCCCGTTGCATGTGGAGTTCCTCAAGGATCGATTTTAGGCCCTATTCTGTTCCTACTTTACGTAAACGATATGCCCTCGACGATTCGAAACGGAAGAACGGTTCTCTTTGCGGATGATACGAACATCCTTTGCAATAAAGAAACCGTAAATAGTACAATATCAGATGTTTCAAATTGGTTCCGAAATAACAAATTAATAGTAAACGAAAAGAAAACGGTTTTAATGCAGTTTTCCATTTCAAATAAACAATTCTGTGCTCCATTGAAAATGAACAGTGTACCATTGACTCATGTTAATGCAACAAAATTTTTAGGTCTCTCAATTCAGTCAAACCTTAAATGGAACGTCCATTTAAATGAATTGAACACAAAATTAAGTTCATTATGCTACGCGTTCAGAATTCTTGCAAATTCAGTCAGCCTTCATACTGCTCGTTGTGTATACTTCGCGAATGTTCATTCCCGCCTGAGATATGGCATAATATTCTGGGGAAATACATCTTATAGCTCCCAGACTTTTAGATTACAAAAACGAATTGTATGAATAATAACCAAATCCCACCCACGTGATTCTTGTAAGCCTATCTTCATTAACCTAGGAATTCTACCATTACCGTGTCTTTTTATTTACGAATCAGTGGTTTTTGTAAAAAATGACTTGCTTTAAGGGCGGAATATATTTTCAGAAAATGTCTATTACTATAACACTCGACGTAGAAATCATATTCTATCAGGTGACAGTATCAACAGCTCATTACAAAAATTCACATATTAATACATGTACCCTCTCCCTCAGAAAAAAATGTCGTTTCAAAATTCTATCTTCCACACAGCGCCGACAAATTGTATTGAAGCTCCTCGGCCTGGGGGAGGGCAGGGGTAGGGACGCGTTGACCAATCGCTAGCAGGTAGAACCACAGTTGTCTGTGATTGGTGCAACATCCCAAGAGGCAGAAAGAACGCTGTCTCAGGGGGAGGGGGCTAGTTCGTTTACGTACGAGACAGAAATATCGTCATATTTCCCTGCCGAAGGAGGTAGTTTGCCTGCGCGTACGCCACGACGAAAAAAATATTTCTAAGCGGGGTTTTCCGTCCAGAATGATTGTCTATAGACCAGTAAATATTTATCATTTTAGCAAAATTTATTATAACTTTTAGTAATCGATTTGTAACTCCTGACAAACTGCTATTTTGAGATATTCAATTCAGGCACAATTTGCGGAGCCTTCCCGGCCGTTCTAACGCATATTTCGAATTTGTTTATAAAATTATAAATTGTTGCAAAATTGTTAATTCGCTGTTTTTGGTTCTGGGACATCGGGAGACTCTCCCACTTTAGATTTGTAAAATTTGAAATTGTTTAAATTTGCAATTGTTGCAAATTCTTTTATTGTCTAATCTGAATGACGTTTAAATGTGATGCAAAATTCCGGAATCCGTTCGGTGCTATTATATCTCGTTCTCGAGATATATGTAATTGTTTATAAGAAATTAACATCTTAGTAGACCCCCATTTGTTTGCGCTTAATTCATTCGCGCTAGCAGAATAGCGTGGGATGGGCATACTGAAAAAACAGTTCTCCAATGCCGCGCTTCTGCCTGCCACATGCGCTTAAAATGCACTTGCTTGTAAACAAATTTTGTGGCCAATTTAATTATGATAAATTCGTATTTTTACGGCGAGTATGAGCATAACTTTTATTTGGTTTTTATATTCTCTTTTAAGTCCTACAATTTGCAAGTCGATATATTTATCAAATAGAAAAGAAATTGATTATAAAAAAAATATTTTTCAAGGTGCATTACGCCCAAACAATTGTTTCTGTTTTTCTATCAAAGGGGTGTTGAGCAACCGAATAACTGTATTTTTAATTTTTTTAAGTCCCCTGTTAACACCGAGAGTCAGAAACTATTTGTTCCTCTTGTTTAATCATTACCATTAAAAATAGGGAAACATATTGCTTAGTTGTTTGCTATAAACTGCACTGGATTGGATGAAGGTAGTGTTAAGGTTTTCAAATACAGAAATATTCAATTTTGTGTTTTGAAAGATCACATGAGTAGAATCACACATCACAATCTTTACACAAGTATAGAAATTTCTAAATAAACGTATATAAACTTTAAGTTAATACTTTCAATTCAATTTATCATTCCTTTCTAAAACTGTTAATTTGATGATTTCATTGTAAAATATTCAAATCAGAGCTTTATGTGCTAAATCTACGCATTGTTAATACATATTTTTAAACAACATTAATATATTTAATATACATTTAAAAGTTTTTAGATTGGCGAACGTTTCAATGAAATTTCATGAATTCCTAAATGCTTGAAAATAAATACTTGTAAAATTGGGGCTTATTGTAGCGTGTAAAAATATAACAAACTCACGTATTTGGTAAAACGAGTTGATATTACTAAAAGAAAGAAAAACAGATGTTATAACAATTCAAAGAGATTTAGCGTTTGTTTACAGTTTAGTAAATATCAATGCTCTAGCATTTCCCAGTGAAAATACATAGAACGAACTTGGTGGTCAAGTGATATGACCTTTCCAACACAGACTACATTTCAGTATCGTCAGAGTTCGAAGGTGGTTTGTTGGCCGCCATTCTACGAATCTATCAAAACCTTGAATTTTGCACGACCGTCTGTACAGGGAGAACGTAGCGGTTTATTAAACGGAAACGGGCCATTCGAGGTATCTAATGTGCACTCTTTGAAAACGTTTAACCATTATAAACTATCCCTAAGAAAAAATATCAAATAAACAATGTTAAAGGTCACCAGCTTAACATTGCCTTTACTATTTGAATGTTTTCAACATCTCCAAAACCAACAGAAAACCCATGTTTTTACAGGTTATTATAAAACCAATTCAATAAATATAAGCATTTATTCACGTAATTATTTTTAAAACACTCAAATATCTACGATGTTATTTGATTCATGTCTTCATCGAAGATCTGAGATTAAAATACTGATAAGCAGAGAAAATTAAAGTAATTGTGAGTGATTGATGAAGTCGAATGATCAAATGAAAAACAATGTTTCTTGCTTCATATAATGCTATCGTGTTTAACAGACATGTAATTACATGTGATACCTATATTTAAACATCCAAACTAATAAAAATTTTCAAAATTAAAATCATCAATAAAACGTTGATTCATCAGCAAGGATTATATTATTAAATACGTTTTTGAGATTCATGTGCTCCTGTGTGAATAACGTAGTAAACGTGATTCGGATGATCCAGTTTCTCAGAATAATACGAAACCTGCTAGACACATACACTAAACATAATAGTTGTCAAATAGTTATTTACGACATGAGTATCATAAGATATCTTATTACAATACGAAATTGGAGAATTATCAAACAAGACTCTTTAGCCGAAATTGTTAATCAATTGAATATTGTAATATAATGTTACCATTTGAATATCATAGAAAGTAAGACGCAAGTTGTCAAAATTCATGTGAACTATAATTTTTCTTTAAATTTTACTCCTTATCCTGCGAAAGATGTGTGACAGTACTTATGTTAACAGTTCTACTGCCATGGGTTTAATTAATTAGTTTGCAGTACGCAAATTATTGTTTTTGGTTTTTGAGAAGCATGGATATACAGAGTATCGGGGAAGGAAACGTCTAGAGTTTGAAAAAAGCTGTTTAAACAATTTTAATCATACTTTGTCTAATAAACAACATAAATATTTTGAATGGCTGAGCTGCAATAAACACGCAAATGTTGGTTTGAAAATATAATTTCTACGCAAAACTTTGCATTCTAGAATCATGTAAACAGACCAGAAACATGTAACATGTTTATTATTAACAATATAAATTAATATATTAGTTCAGAAAAAATTAACCGAGAAATAAAAAAGCAGTCGAACTGTGAAAATTGGGTGCTTTTTATTTCTAGGTTAATTTTTCTTTCTGATCAAATGTATTCATTTATTTTGTTAATCATAAACAATTTAGATATTAATGAAGTGTTTATATGCTTCTACAACGCAAATAGTTGCCTAGAAAACATATATCCAAACCAACTTTTGAATGTTTATTGCGGCTGAGCCATTTGGAATATCCGTGTAGTTTATTAGACAAAATAAGCTTAAAATTGTCTTAAC
>BLKR01010573.1:0-51967 GCA_011170035.1 Teleogryllus occipitalis | reverse complement strand
AGCGCCTCTGACCGGGAGGCCCTAGGTTCCCACTCCCCACGGCGGCAGAATTTTCGACACTAGCTTTTCAGCTAGGTCGAATTCAGTCGCTGTCTGGAGGAGAATTCAAGCGGCCGGCTGCTCTGATCGATAGTTTTCCGTGGTTTCACCGATCAACACCAGGCGAATGCCGGAGCAGTACCCTACTAAACGGGCCACGGACACCTTCCTCTTCCTTGTCCTATCCTCTCCACACACACACACACATACACACTTATACTAACATGCACTACACTACCACGTATTCCGGGAGACCAGTCGGGAGCGTAGAGCTTGTCCCGGCGGGGGCGGTGCCCCGCTGGTGGGAGAGTCCTGGTTAGGGGGAAACGCCACTAGCCGACGGTAGGTCGATGCCGGATCTCGCCATCCAGTGGGGGAAGATCACCGCCATCTCCCGAGAAAAAACATGCACTACACTAACGGTACTAATGACCAGAGCAGTTGACGCGCCCGGAAACATGAATCAATCAATCAATTGGAGTGATGGGAAGATTGCTGACATACAGCAAGAAGTCACACAACTAAAACTCAGTTTACTTGTTCCGAGGAAAGGCACACAACTCATCTATTCTGAAAAGATAGAGCGTATCATATGGCGTACAGTAATAACCATGATCAGGTGTTCAGCGCTGATGTGATCTCGTACACGTCGCAAGGCATGACGTCACGTCCTCAACGAAGCGCAGCCGGCTGAAGGCGTCGGTGCGCAGATTCAGCATGTACGTCTGTGCACGCACGCTGTTGACACCGTCTTCAATCATTATTACCCACAAACACACGTTTCGGCAATGCAGAAACTAACACGGCACGTCAATTTGACCATCATAATAGTTCACGACCGCAAGCAAAGTTAGTTCAGTAGTTAACACAATTGAATTGCTGGAAGCAGCATTATATTGCTGTCTATCGCCAACTTATTAAAATTGTTGTGTGTAACTGGCATGAATGCGGAGCACTGTCCACACGTAACCGACCTGCACTAGCAGCTAGGTCGATATTTAATCAGTTCATCACAAGGTACACTCTGAACAGTTGATTACAGACAATAACAACACATTAAGGTAAATGTTGCACACACACGCGCCCGTCAACTTATAGCAGTTACACAATTAACAATTTTTACGAGTTTGAGCATGGCGGAGACACGTGTGCTTCACATGGAAGTTTTAGGTCAACTGCCCGAGCGGTGTGTTACACACCTTTCCAACGTTAACACTCGTTGTTCTCTCATACATGCCCTTAGTTTCCGGGCGAAATAATGTTTTCATAGCTTTGTCATATATTTCATTGAATATATTAACGCATTCAAACGTTTATTTCAAACGTTATACTCTAAGACACAACAGTGATATAATGATAAATATACATTGGAAGGCCTACTAAAATGTCTTGTTCAGAACCAATAGGACGTCAATTAGATGCATCAAATAATAAAGATATACTTGAATTTCTCGAAATTAAAATTACTATTAAACGGAAACGACAAAATATTGAACGTAACACGTGTATCAAGGGGTATAATTGCACTCGTGGGTAATAACAAAACTCGCTCCCATGTCACCCTTTTTTTTTAAAAACACAACACTCATGCAATTATACCCCTCTTTATCCACTCGTTTTGTTAAATTCCATCGAGTGTCTTCTTGGTGTTCTTTCTCCCTCTATCTCTATCTCTCTATATCTCTATCTCTATCTTGCTCTTTCTCTCTTCTCTCTCTTCTCTCTTCTCTCTCTCTCTCTCTCTCTCTCTCTTGCTCTCTCTCTATCTTGTTTTCTCGCTTTCTATCTTGTTTTCTCGCTCTCTATCTCGCTTTCTCGCTGCGTATTGCTCTCTATCTTGTTCTCTCTCTCTCTGTCTCTCTCGCGTGCTCTCTCTCGCACTCTTGCGTATTCTCTCTCGTTCTCTCTTTCTCTCTTGGCGCGGTCTCTCCCTCTCTCTCGCACTCGCTCTCGCGCGGTCTCTCGCACACTCTCGCGGTCTCGAGTGCTCTGTCTCACTATCGCTAGCTCGCGCCATCTCTTTCTCTCTCTCTCTCTCTCTCTCTCTCTCTCTCTCTTTCGCTCACTCTCTCTCGCTCTCTCCGGTCTGCCCTCATGTACATCCATCGTCTCGTTTTTCTTTTAATAACTTTAGTTGGACATACGTCCAATTTCCCTATTATATATTTCGCTTCCCTTTTACGCATCTCCCACCCCCCGCTGCGGTCTCACCCTGTGCTCACCTGGCGAGGCGGGGAGTGAGGTCACTCCGCGGCCCATGATGTACGGGAGGAAGCGCCCCATTACTTTTGTGTGTGGGTGCGGTCCTGCGGCAGCCTCGCGCCCGTTGCGGGCGACGATGCATCGCCCCGCGACAATATGCGCCTAATTTTAACAAATATCGCTCACCAGAAACGTCTGCGGTGGAACTATTTTTACGAGCGCCCGGAGGGGCGGAGGGTTCGTGAGCTGGGGCGGGCGAGAATGAGGGTGCAAACCGGAAGAGCAACACCGGAAGATTCCCTCGGGGTTGTATTCCGGGCGCGGTGGGCGTGGCAGCGGGGGGCGGGGCGGATCGCACCTTCGCGCCGCTCGTGGCCTGGAATTGTGTCGCGCTCCACTGCACGTGGAGATTGGACTCGGGCTATTCCACGGCGCGCCGTTCTGGGGGGGGCGGAGCGGGGATTGGATATTCGATCCAAGCTCACGAAACGCCGGATTCTTCCGCGGCGTCGCTGCTTTGGATGGCGGAGGGAAGGAAGCCTGGGAGTCGTATGTTGCTTATCAGCGGGAGTATGAAAGGAACATACCCTGCGAACCATTTGCGATTCTTGGCAAGTGATTCGGCATGTTGCTGTGTCTTGTCGAAGAAACCGTTGAGAAACGATTTGCTGCGGTGCGGCGAAGCCACATCCTAGCCACGTCGCACGTTTTAGCTCATAGTCTGTAATTGAAGAAAATTTCGTCTGCCAAACTCAAGATAACACTTTTGTAGCTTTTTATTTTATTTATTTATTTATTTTACGTCAAAAAACAGTTCAAACTGCGTGTGACGTGCTGTGGGGAAAAGTGAATTATGTGCACATTTTCAAAATTCGGTGATCCCTACACTGTCATATACTACTTAAATTTAAAAAAAACAAAAAACTCCCATGTAATAAATCTACTTTCAAGGATAAATAAGCAATAAATTTTGGCTCTTATCCATGTTGTCCTTCGGAATAATACTTCATGCCGCGACAACAAGGAAACGATCATTTGAATAATTGTATTTCCCACTGAATTCTAGAAGACGTGCTCAGAAAATGAAGTTACATTTATTTTCTTTCACACGCTTCAGGGTGTGTGCGCTTGCCAGCCTCGATTTCAGTTTATAAAGAACTGGACTCTTCTAGTGATCATTGTGGAAGGAAATTACGAAACTTAATGCACAATAGTAAACACCTGCAGAATATTTTGTAATCTTTGTATGCATTTTTGAACCCATGACTCCTACAGATGTTTTGAAAATGTAAAAATCAAGATTAAATATCATGAAGGCATCAAAATATTCTCAACATTTGTTCTAATTAAGTGATTAGAAAATGTTTTAGAAAAATTCAGCGTTACATTTTAAATTATATTGTTATGAATCTAAGGAGAGGTATTCCAACATTTTCACAGAAACCAAGAATTAATTCAAATGTAGTAAACACGATCGTCCAATAAATACCCCAAAACCTTCGTAAGATAAAGATTGGTAAATCTTTTTTCAGTTTCCTGTTTTCTTCCAGGCTTAGTTTTCATCTGGTCTTGCTGCGGAGAAACTACAATAACTTATCGAGCCCGCTTCTTTCTGGTGGCGGGCGCAGGATTTTCCACACTTGCTGGATAGCTAGTTCGGTCGCTGTCTGGAAGAGAATTCTAGTGGCCGGCTGCTCCGATCGGCAGTTTTACGCTCTCAAAATCCCGCAACTCAACGTGTAGTTCAGCGTGAGTTCTCGCATTTCAGCGAGTGGGAAGACCATGACTATCTCCTCAGTTAAAACAAGCACAACACACCATTAGTGACCATAGAAGTTGACGCGTCCGGACACACCTATCAACCAAGCCACCTGCACTCCTACGATCGTCGACGCTTTCGAAAGATGTTTGTAGAGTAATTTTGATACGACATTGTTGTTACCGGCTTAGGAGGCTCGGGATATCAATTGATATAACTTCACTGCCTCTGATAAGGAAGTTCTAGGCTTCGAGTCCCGACGATGGCAGGGCTTTCGACAATAGGTTAACAGCTAATCCAATTCAGTCGCTGTCTGGAGGAGAATTCTAGGCCGGCTGCTCTGATCGATAGTTTTCCGTGGTATCTCTGATCAATCTCAGGCGAATGCCGGAGCAGTACCCTGACAAACGACTTACGATCTTTACTTGCTCTTCGTTGTCCTACTAGGCAAGTGGAAGGCGAGAAACTAAAAGAGGAGGAGTTTTGCTGTTTCAAATAGTTGCAATTTCAATCCCCTTATTAAGAAAAGAAATCCCTCTTACTTTTTAATTTATAAAGGAATTCACGTAGCAGGAATTTTCTCAAAAATATCTCCACATTTTTCTTCGACATTTTTCGTCGTTTAGAGCAAAAATCGCTTAAAATGGCGTTGGTCGCATTTTCGTTCAACTTTCTGGATTTACGAAAATCGCAGAAGTTCACGTTCTGTTTCGTCTTCTTCCTATAATCACTATATTGAATACAGTGAGTTTTTAAAAATAAAATCTATTCATCAGGATCAGATTTTAAAATAAGTTCATGTATTTTTTTTGCGAAAATATGAGTAGTTTTCGCGTAATTTTGCATGGGATGGGATTTTGCATTGAAAAGTAAAATTTTCTTAAATATTGTTCCTAATTTTTCCTTTAGTTTCTTCTAACGAATAGAGTTAAGTACCGTTATAAAATTGGCATAGGGAACATTTTCGGTACACTGTCCTTTTCTTATAAATACTAAGAACTCAGTTCTGTAGTTCGTTCACCATGCAAACTATTTTCCATTACTCGGTGGCGAAAATCTGTAGATTTCAAATGTTGCTGTCCTTGCTTTGTTGGTACTTTTATTCATCATTTAACTACTTTGAGTTAAAAGGTGGGAAAGAGATCCCAGAGCTCAAGTAAACTTGTGCGGATTGTACTTCTCTCCCATGCGCCTCAAACAATTTTTACTGTGTATTGACAAAAGAATAAATACATCAAAAAAATAAATAAATGATTTTCTCCCCAATACGTCACATACAGTTTTTGACTAAGTAAATAAATAAATAAAAACAAGTTGTGGGGCGAGGGCACTGCGTCGACGTATGCCTAGAGTGCGCGACGGTCGCCTCTAGGTGGAGAAATATGAAGAACGATTGACATTTTCAGGAAAAATATTCAGAATAATTAGCAATTTACAGAAATATTATCCATATTAAGAAAATACGCAAATGCAAACATTAATCACAGAATCATGTGTAAATAACTGTAAATAGAGAGTTTCATGCAGGTTGCGAGTGAGCATACTTTCTGACTGCGAGGGGAAAATAAGCATTTGCATTGATATCCGGTCTCTAGTCATTAAAAACTTTCTAAGAATTTTACATTCCGATTCCTGGAAGTGTTCGATGTATCTTCTTAATGTTATTTATTAGTTAAACGAGATGACAGACGTTAATACATTCCTTAAAACATCATCTTAATGATTCCCAATAGCGCACGTAGGAGGAGGAATTTTATAGAAATCAGTGAACAGTGCCTGAAAGAACCTTTCTAATGACGCCTGCCGAAGAGCAGGGTGTAGAGCAAGCGTGATGGGCCGACCTTTTGAAAAATAAATAGAAATTTTTAAGAAAAAAATGCCAAATAATTAGCAATTTATAGAAATTTGGGGCATTTTAAGAAAACAGTCAAATCTTCAAATATGCGTTAAAGAATCATGCTTAAGTAGGCCTACCTGGAAACGGAAAGTTTCTTGTATTAGCAAGTTCTTTCTGACAGGGGTCAAATGAATAAAATGGGGATTTGCATTGAAATCCCCTCCCTGGTCATTGAACGCTTTCTTTACATCCTGATTCCCGAAATTGTTCGATATATCATCTTAATGATTCCCAATAGTGCACAAAGGAGGAGGAATTTAGTAGAAATCGGCGAACAATGCCCGAGAGCCCCTTGCTAATGACGCCCGCCGGAGAGCGGGTGTGGGGCGGGCGTTTTGCGGCTCGCCCACGTGAGCCTAGAGCGCGCCAGGATCGCCTCTTCGTCGAAATAGGGGCGGTGCCTCCCTACTTAACGCGGCACGCCCTGATCATACAGATGTCCGGGGTGACCTTTGACACTCCTCTGAAATCCCATTTGTCTCGAAAAGAGATTGTGTTCGATTTTATTGCTTTCCTGGCAGCCATTTGTTGCAGAACTTCATTCTTTAAGTTGTGCTTGCTGAGCGGTCTTTTAGTGTTTCAGATGAAGGTGCGGTATTCCGAACAAGAGAAATCTGTTAAGTCAGTATGATTTATTTGACGTTAGTCTTTCAGTACTTATAAGGAATAATTGTGTGTAGTGGAAGCGGGTCTAGATATTCACTCATGATGAAATAGAGCAGTAGAAAGTGATTTTGTAAGCATACTTCATTAATTCTTGTTTTATGAGATGTAATTATACAAAAAGTTGCATGATTTTTCAGAACTTTTAGATTCGTGTATGCAAATTTCTTTCAAGGAAAATAAATATTAGATAAATAGCTTAAGTAACTACACGCAAGATATAAGCTACGTTTGCGTAATATTCGTACTTTTTACTCTTATCTTTTTTAATCGGCTTTCTACAAAGGAATGAAAGAATACATCAGCTCTACAATCTTTCAAAATGTCTGACAAAACTAATAGGTTTGCTGCACGAATTTGTGCTCGATTAAGTTCAATCCTGATTTGTATTCAGCATCGATATTTCCCGAAATTATAATTTCACACTCTTTCAGGGAATATAAAAATTATTCTAAAATGATACTAGGTAGAGATTCGCACTTTTGAACTTATCTACAAAGGTTTCAAAGTATATCCATTCTCTACCATTCAAATATTTTCCTAGTTTTATGTCAACGTAAACTACAATACGGGATGTGCTGTAGTAGTGCAAAACTGTCTTAAGAGTTTTTATGCAACATGTACAGAAAGCTTTCGAAATTTGAAACCTCTGCTTGTGAAAATTGTTTGACAGTCGGCGTCTCCTTGTATGCTTTCCGTCAATCCGTCCATTCGTTCTCTCGGCTGCCCGATCATCAGAATATCCATTCATCTGTTTGCTTGCCGCTTGAGAGGCTGTGTTTCTGTCGGCGACCGATAATACATACGGCCATTATATGCCTGCTCTCGCCGCCTGCCTCGCCCTCACTCCACAGTAGCCTATTCCTTCTCCCCAGAAAACGTTTAGAAAATATTTGTTTGGAATGGAATTACATGGCTCAGAACCACTATTGCTGCCACAGCATTTCTGTCCTGACCGGGAGCGGTAGCTCAGTGCATCAACTGATTTCACTCAGCGCCTCTGACTAGAGGTCCTAGGTTCCCACTCCCCACGGTGGCAGGATTTTCGACTCTAGCTTTTCAGCTAGGTCGAATTCAGTCGCTGTCTGGAGGAGAATTCTAGCAATCAGCTGCTCTGATCAGTAGTTTTCCGTGGTTTCTCCGGTCAACACCCAGTGAATGCCGGAGTAGTTCCCAACAAACGAGCCGCGGACCCCGCGGAATCTCTGCTTCCTCTTCCTTGTCCTATCCTCACCCCATACTTACACTCACTTACATGCACTACGCTACCATACAAGCCGGGAGACCAGTCGGGAGCTTAGAGCTTAGCCAGATGGAACAGTTCCTGTCTGGCAGGAGATACCTGGTTGGGGAAACCCCCGCGAGCCGACATGTACGTCGGCGGCTGATCTTTTCATCCAGCTGGGAATGATCACTACTATCTCCAGCTTTCATAACTGCACTACACTTACCGGAATAATGACCTTAGCATATGTCACACCCAGAAACCACAATTGATCGATCGATCACCGGGAGAGTTTTCTCAGGGCATCAACTGATGTCACTGCGGTCCCCCTGACCGGGAGGTCCTATGTTCGAGTCCCGACGGTGGCAAGATTTTCGACACTAGCTTTTCAGCTAGGTAGAATTCAATGGCTGTCTGGAGGAGAATTCAAGCGACCGGTTGCTCTCTGCAGGACTTTTCCGTGGTTTCTCCGATCAACATTAGGCGAATGCCGGAGCAGTACCCTACCAAACGGGCCACGGACCGCGCGCGATCTTTCCTTCCTCTTCGTTGTACTATCCTCACTCCTCACACAGACTGACGATCTGCTATGATACGATCACACATGCCGGGAGACCAATCTGGCGCTTAGAGCTTGTGCCAGATGGGGCGGTACTCCGCTGGTGGGAGATACTTGATTGGGAAAACCCCGCCAACCGACGGTAGGTCTGCGCCATACAGTGGGGGAAGACCACCGCCACCTCCCAAGCAAAAACACGCACTACACGGACTTTTTCCATAGTTGTTGACGCGACCAGAATCAGTAACAATCAATCAGTCGATCAATTGTGTGCGTTTTAGAGTTTGGCCGTGCGCGTCCAGTTTTCGGCTGGGATCCATTGTGCGCATTTCCTGCCCCTCGCCCTGGAGCGCCCCTCCCCCGCATCACGCGCCCGCGCCCGCGGGGCGAGGGGCGGGGCCGCGCAGGGCGGCGCGGTGCGGCGCCGGTCGGCGCGGTGTGGCGCGGGGCGGCGCGGGGCGGCGCGGGGCGGCGCGGGGCGGCGCGGGGCGGCGCGGGGCGGCGCGGGGCGGCGCGGGGCGGCGCGGGGCGGCGCGGGGCGGCGCGGGAGCGGCGCGGGGGGCGGCGCAGGGCGGGGAGGGAGCGGGGCGGGGCGGGGCGGGGCGAGGCGACAGGGGAGGCGAGAGGCGGGGGCGGGGGGCGGGGCGGGGCGGCCGGACGGACGCGCGGAGCAACTTCCTGATTACTCAGTCACGGTGTCGCACCCCGAGAGCAGCGCCAGGAACGGCCGCATTCGAAACTAATCTGGAGCCGGATGCCCTCCTGCCCCCGGCGCGGCCTGGCGGTCGCCTAGCTGCCCGCCCGCCTGCCCGGGCAATGAAACGGAGTCGCCCGCGCGCTGCCAACGACCCAACCCTGCTGCTTCGCCCCACCCTTCTCTTCTTTCCCCCATGGGCCGCCTCTGAAGACACTTTTGCGTTCTTCGCTCCTGTTATTTTTAGTATCATTTCTATCACTTTGTCAAATGATTTTCCGAATATCGCTTTGTTACATTCTTCCTCTTTCTGGTATCTTACGTACGTTTGAATGTACATGTCTACTATTTTAATATTCGCGTGTGTACGTATATCGGTGGCGAAGCTACAGTTTTGCAGTTGGTTATTCTGAAAGTTGTATCTTACATTTTTTTGGTAAATTAGCTCCATTCATCGGTTTTTTCATTCAGCAAAAACATCGATAATTTGTTCGTTAAAGCTGTCGTTTCTGCACAGTTAATGTAGCCTACTCTTCTCGATAGCCGGTGTACTGAAAATTCCGATTCTCATTTTCCCATGGAATTTCTCAGGAATGTCTTCACTCTCTGTAATGTAATAATACTCCTTTCACATAATGCTGTAGATAAAGGGAAAGTTAAACTGAGTTGTGTCAACCAAACAGTCTTTTGTTGTTTTTTTCTAGACCAATCTGTCTAACAAATACTTCCGCAACAAATCTGCAGTCGTATATTTTGCATTATCAATGTGATGATTTGTCAGTTCATTTCAAAGCTGATCACTGTCGAAGAATGAATATTGTTTTATTTGGAAAGAAACATTTTTCGAACGAAAGGAAGTTTATGGGTGTCAAATTCCTTTTTGTCAAGAAATTCAATAAAGTGAAAGTTTTCAAAATTTTGAATCGTATAGTCTATCCGAGTCACTACTGTACCAATTATTTAAAAAAACAGTTTTGTATCTTGAAATAATTCTGACCCTCAGAGTTCTTTCGCGGTCGTGTCTACTTTGATGCAGATTTCAATAGTCTCTTCGTATTTAACATGGTATATTCCTACTTATCCTCACTATTTCTATCTCTAAGTTGTATTACTTACCTCATGATTTCATATTGTTGAACGAAAATAGCATTTCGATATCGTGAACCGTTTCGAAGTTACGGGACTGGTGCATACTCAGTGGGGCATTCTCTATAACACTAAATATTTAGCTTAATTAATTATTTCTTACAGAAAATCCGAATAAAAACCACATACACAACTCTACTTTACCACAACGTCAGTTGATGTGAAGAATTTGCCCGGCCGAGACGTGGACGTGCATCGCGGTTCAAGTCCGTGCCTCCCGGGAGTCTAGGCTCTCTGCCGCTCTCTGCTCAGTGAGTGCCAGAGAGAGGGAGGTAGATTGATTTGGTTTGGTTTTTTCGTGTTTCCGGACGCGTGCACTGCTTTGGCCATTAGTCCCGTTAGTGTTGTGCATGTTTTTTCTCGGGAGATGGCGGTGATCATCCCCCGCTGGATGGCGAGATCCGGTGTCGACCTACCGTCGGATTGTGGGGTTTCCCCCTAACCAGGACTCACCCACCAGCGGGGCACCGCCCCAGCCGTGACAAGCTCTAAGCTCCCGACCGGTCTCCCGGAATATATGATAGTGTAGTGCATGTTAGTGTAAGTGTGTGTGTAAGGGGAGAGGATAGGACAAGGAAGAGGAAGGAAAGATCGCGCGCGGTCCGTGGGCCGTTTGCTAGGGTACTGCTCCGGCATTCGCCTGGTGTTGATCGGAGAAACCACGGAAAAGTACCGATCAGAGCAGCCGGCCGCTAGAATTCTCCTACAGACAGCGACTGAATTCAACCTATCTGAAAAGCTAGTGTCGAAAATCCTGCGGCCGTGGGGAGTGTAACCTAGGACCTCCCGGTCAGAGGCGCTGCAGTGACATCAGTTGATGCACTGAGCTACCGCTCCCAGTAGGGAGGTAGAGCGCGTCTTCTTTTGCGCATGCGCAGCACAGCCAGCCGGTGTCTATCCACTGGCAGGCTCCTCCCTACGCTGCCGGCCCCAAAGAGTATATATCTCTGCAGCCTAGCTAATTCCCTCGCACGTAAGTGGGGAAAAGAAGTCGAAAACATTTAATTTTCTTCAATGATTCAGTAAAGAAATATTGAAAAATGGCACACTTAATGATAGATTTTATTGAAAAATAATTTGGGTATTCTACGGCTCCCAGATTGCCTTTCAGCTTCACCACTGGTGTATATATGTTTCTGACTTTTAAAACGTGTTTAGTCTTTTTTAACAAAACTTGCCATTAAATTGGGGGGGAGGTATCAGTGAAAGTAAGAATAGGGGGGGGGGGGCAAATTATCGTTGGCCCAAGGGCCCCGAAGACTAATCGGCCTTGCTAGCCGCCACCGTCAGGTTTCGATCCTAGGACAAAGGACTTCTCCATCTCCTTGGGACCGATTATGTGGCTCAGGGCATCAGCTGATGTCATTGCTGTTTCTCGAACCGAGAGTGCCTAGGGCTCGATTTCCGACGGGAGCAGCATTTTCGACAGCATTAGCAACAGAACTACGTCGAATACAGCCGCTATATGGAGGATTGTAGCAGCCGGCTGCTCAGATGGTTAGTTTTCCATGGTTTCTCCGATCAATGCCAGGCGAATGCCGGAACAGTGCCCTAACAAACGGGCCACGAACCGCTCGCGATCGCCCCATATTTACACACACACTTGCATACAATACACTACCACACATGTCGGGAGACCAGTCGGAAGGTTAGAGCTTCTCTCGGCTGGGGGCTTGCCCCGCTGGTAGAAGAGAACGGATTGGGGAAAACTTCGCAAGCCGATGTATAGGTCGGCGCCGGATCTCACCATCTCGTAGAAGATCACCGCCACCTCCCTCGTTATAAATATGCTCTGGGACTAATTCTTATAGAAGTTGACGTACAAGTAATCACAAAATAATCACTCAATCAATCAACCCACCTTTGTTGGGGTGGGGTTGAGTCCGTCCAACTACATACGTTATCGCAACCGATGTATTCCACTAGGTGGCGATGATTTTTAGCCACGAAATGAAGCGTTTGCTATCAAATCAACCTCATTCCATTTGCGACAATATTACGAGAGAGAGAAGAGGTCTGCTGGTATCCACACGCAGTTTTATAAGAACGGGGTATGTTCTCGATCGATTGTAGGTGTGGATAAGCTCGATTTGTACTGTATTGTTTCGTGAGGTCTGAAAAAATCCCCTGAATTAGGCAAAATATTAATTTTGATAAATAACCGAATGGGGTGTTTTTGCGATACAGGTTATATTAATTTCTTTGTTTCATCAAATATAATTTTTTTGAAGAACATACATGCATATACTCGAATGGAGTGGCGCTTTAGCAATAAATGTTCGGGTAAAGAGACTCGCCTTTCTGATTGTGTGATCAAAAGAATTTCTGGAATAAAAAAATATTTCTAAGGAATTAGTATATTTTTTTCATTAATTAAATATTTTATTTTATTTTCCCGTAACTGTGAGTGAGTAATGTTATTTCACTGACAACTATGAGATATGAAATTGTACTTTCCGTCATTTAAAAAATTGTCTAATATATTTTACTATACTATATATAATATTTTACTATACTATAAACTATACACTGTGTTAAAGTAAAAATTCAAGAAATATTTTATAATGAATATGTAATGCATTAGTTTCTCTAAAACTACTTACCTGGTAAAGAGAAAGCAAGGTAATGCTAAGGGAAAAGCGACGTTTTCAACAGAAAACTGTATTGTGGGTCCCTGATTCTGAAAAATAATTAATCCTGGCTCCTTTATACAGTAAATAACTCTCTCTAATAAATTGTGAAATCAGAATCAACGTTTTATAGAACCGTCATACCGAAATATTGGTTAACGGCAAAATGTCTGTCAGTCCGTTTGTCTGTATATCTGTGAATAATGTTAACGGTTGGACTATAAGCAGAATTTTCATCGAAACTGATCTTCGTCAATCGAGAAGGCCGGTGTCGCGGCCTTTGAATTTCAAAGGTATAATTTGATTGTTTGGATTGTAAATTTAGTTTTCAACACCTCAAATTTTGAAAACTCTCAAAAATAGACTCCAATTTTTTATTTCTTTTTTTCATGTAGAGGACAGTATACTTATAAAACTGGCACAGATTCCAATTGCGTTAAATTCTCGGCCTTTTTCGAAAGTTGCAAAATATAAAAAATATTTGACGTCTTCCTAGAAATACAATATTAACTATTAAGTTTTCTCGTAAACAAATCGGTTCTTCAAAATTTCTTTTAATATGAGAAGTAATTTTCCGTGAAATAAGCCAATTATAAGAAAAAAATTGCTCTAATTTTTTCTTTAATTTTTTCTCGGATATTACGAAGTATCCTTATAAAGTGGCGCAGGCGTGATTTTCATCCAACTCTCCGAACTTTCAAAAATTGCAAAAAGTTGAAACAATGCGAGAAAGTATGTGCTGTTGTAGCTCCTACTTATCTTTTTATACCCTTGTTCGTAACAGTGTTTCCTGGAACATGACATCCATCTCCAGACGGCGAACCTGTCATTATCTGCCTTCTTTCCCTTTCTTGCTGCCGTGCTGGGCAGGCACATAAAGAAGTGATTGCATTGCTGAGAAGTCCACCGTGAGGATATAAAGCGAGAAAACAAAAAGAGAAATGTTTGCACTCCTTCAGGCAAAAAGAAATCCTCAAAATTTTACCGCCCAGTGCGTTTACCCCGGTATCTTCCAATAAATACAGTAATTAGGCAACCTCACACGTGGTGTTTTATCGCCTGGCCTGTGCTAACATCTTCACGATAACTACGAGTAATTGCCCTTCTCTCTGAATTAACACTTGAAAAGGGGGCGAAAGGAACGTTCAGAATAAAATAAAGAATTTGTAGGATCTCAAGGTATAATTTTAATACTTGGTCAATAGTACGCGTCGTGTGCATTGTGTATAGCAGCAATGTCGAAATTTAGGCAAACGAAACGGAAATTATATCAATTAAAATGCAAATAATTAACAATAAGCGGTGTGTTCAGAGTAAAAATTGCCTTGGATATCTGTCGTGCTATCCCTTATTGAAGAGCGATTTGCAGAAACCGCCTTTTTTGACGTCCATACTCGACAAACACTGTACTAATGAACAAGGCGTGTTCTCGAGTCCATTTGACCCAAAGAATGAAGACGCTTTCAGCTCAAAACGGGAAACGGCATGAACCAATTTTCCTCTGCCTCCCATTCAACGTCCCGCAGCCATTCAGCCCGCTTGTGGAGCGACGCGCAATCGGTTGTTTCCGCAATTACAACCGCCCCGCTCGCGGAGGCCCAGGTCGTGTGGGCGAGGAATACACACGCGTAAAGGCCGGGCAGCTCGCGGCCGTAAAAAGCGGATCGAAATTGCCCCGAGGCCGCCGCTGCTGCGTTGTTCCTTCACGGCGTTTACGAGCGTCTCCTTAGCATAACGGGAAGTGCAGGGCGGGTTGCAGTCGGGCGCTGGCCGCGGGCGGGTCGCCTTCCGAGTGCAGCCTCCAGACGCCGATTTCTGCGAGAACACCCAAGGCGTCTGCGGCGACGAGGCTTCCGGGAAGGTGTTCTCGCACTGCCGGATTCCTTGCTTTGAGGCCCCCAAAGACCGGCGCGGTAGATCCGCAGCGGGTGCGGCGCGGAAAGTTCCGAGCTAGACGCAGCCGCGGAATTCGCGGGACCGTTCACACCGGAGCGTCAATTATGAGTCAGCGTTTGGTGACGGTTGGCAAGGTCGCTCGACCCAGAGGGAAGCGAAGAACTTCCGAACACGGGCGGACTTCGCTTAACTAGAGCTGCAGCGGAAGAAAGGCGTCTGGCTGCGTTACAAATTTCGCCGCCGATTAAACGCTGCCAATCCTTTGCCGCGGCGCTCGCCAACCGCGCAGGTCTGAACGTACTCTAAAGACAACACGTGACGCGAAACTTCCGCTGAGGCCAATCCGCGTAGTCTGCGGGTCTTCAAGACGCCGATTTCTGCGAGAACACCCAAGTCTCCCGCCGCGTCTGCGGCGACAAGGCTTCCGGGAAGGTGATCTCGCACTGCCGGATTCCTTGCTTTGAGACCCCCACAGACCGGCGCGGTAGATCCGCAGCGGGTGCGGCGCGGAAAGTTCCGAGTTAGACGCGGCCGCAGAATTCGCGGGACCGTTCACACCGGAGCGTCAATTTTGAGACAGCATTTGGTGACGGTTGGCAAGGTCGCTCGACCCAGAGGGAAGCGAAGAACTTCCGAACATGGGCGGACTTCGCTAAACTCGAGCTGTAGTGGAAGAAACGCGTCTGACTGCGTTAAATATTTCGCCGCCGATTAAACGCTGCCAATCTGTTACCGCGACGCTCGCCTGCCGTGCATGTTTGAACGTGCTCATAAGGCAACTCGTGACGCGAAACTTCCGCTGCGGACAATCCGCGTAGTCTGCGGATCTTCAAGACGCCGATTTCTGCGAGAACACCCAAGTCTCCCGCCGCGTCTGCGGCGCCGAGGCTTCCCGGAAGGTGATCTCGCACTGCCGGATTCCTTGCTTTGAGGCCCCCACAGACCGGCGCGGTAGATCCGCAGCGGGTGCAGCGCGGAAAGTTCCGAGCTTGACGCAGGGACGTTCACACCGAAGCGTTAATTATGAGTCAGCGTTTGGTGACGGTTGGCAAGGTCGCTCGACCCAGAGGGGAGCGAAGAACTTCCGAACGCGGGCGGACTTTCACGAAACTCGCGCTGCAGCGGACAATATACAATACAGCTTACAAATTTCGCCGGCGATTAAATACTGCCAATCCGTTGCCGCGACGCTCGCCCGCCTCGCAGGTCCAAAGGAGCTCATAAGGCAACACGTGACGCGAAACTTCCGCTGTGGCCAATCCGCGTAGACTGCGGATCTTCAAGTCAAATAATATACGTTGTTAGGGCAACCAATAAACAAAGTGAAGTATTCCATGATTAGTGTCATAGCGCTGTTCAGATGGGGAGACACGGCCCCGAACACATTGCATGCAAAGGGTGTGGAGAGGGCATTGAAAGCTGTGATCTTGTAAGAATGCACAAGGAATCACACTCTTGAGAGATATTGAAACGAATACTTGTAAGAAATTGGTGAGGTTTGAATAGTTTTTTAGCATAGATTAGGGTATCATTTAAATGATAGGGACACGGGAACTTATGATTAGACTGATCGTTTGGTATTGTGCAAATTTCAGTATTGAATTGTAATCGTGATTGTAATTGTGAATTTTTATTACATTGTTGGAAATTGATATTCAGGTAGACTCCGTGTTCGAGGGGATGTATATTAGGATAGCTTCGTCGATGGAAGGAGTTTTCGATAAGTGGCTAAAGACAGGAAGTCGCGCGCAGGTGTTTCATACGAAGCACAGCTAGGGAATGTCGCAACCAAGTACTGATTTCATGGAATCTATTAAATCCTATTAAATATCAAATCATTGAGGACATTCCGGAATATTTTTAATTTATTCGGATGATCAGCAAGAACGTAATACCAAGGACATTCCACGGACAACATTCTGCTGATTTAACTGAGAAGACATTAAAGTAAGCTTACGAACAATATTCCAAACCGTACGGTATTTTAATGTTTGTATATAAGTAAGTAATTATCCAAGAGCTCAGTAGAGGTTGTAAATACATAAGAATAACTGTTAAATTTTTATTGTTGAGAAATGCTGATAATTTATATTAATTGGCATCAATTCAATAATTGATTTTAATCAATAGAGCTTCAAGGAATCATGATTATGTATAGAATTACACGTCCACATGCAACAGGTAAGGAGTAAAATGTTGTATATCGAAACCCATGATTAAATTGAAAGTAAAATTCATAAATTAGTGTTAACATTAAAATAATTTATGAGCACAGCAGGGTAACGGTAGAAACACCAATATTAATAATAACTGTGGAAATAATCCTTCATAAGATTGGTATAATTATTAGTAGATAACATCGGTAGCTAGTAATATTAAAAAAGGTGTAGAGAGAAGGATAACAAATCTTCGTACAAAAATATTTAATTTAATTCAAGAAACTTAAACGTTTACGTTTTACTTTAATAATCACATTGACAATACTTTTAAGAAAACTACATTATTTGCCTCTTAAAAATATATGATGAACATTATGAAATAGAGATCAAAACAATCTTGGTCGATATATCAGACGAAAATGACATACTTCCCATAATCTACATGAATTACACATTCTAATTTCGCGGAATCACTAATCAACTAGTCAATCAACCAAGACTCGTAGTGATGTTGTGGATTTGAAAGGTTATCAGCGTCATTTGCAAACAGCCAATGGATTGGAGCGACGGCTGGCTGGCACCTACCGTTTTTTGTTCTAACTTTTACATTTTTTTAGCGTGATTCAGCCTTTCTATTCTATGCTCTTCCGTTGTCTTTGTTTTCTTTCAGTCTAAGTTCTACTATTAAGCTTTGCTGAAAATGTTTCTTTTGACCGGCGGAATTATTTCCATAAATCAATAATAAAAATAAATATTTCAGCAAACGCACTTGAAAGTAATCAACAAAAAGCATATAGTTTTGCATTTTAATATGAAAAGCAGTATTGCGTTACGACATAGTTTTTACGGAACGATTTCCCTTTTCATAATTCCAACACGTGCACTCTTCCTTTCATTTTCCATAATTCACGTTTTCATGAGTGAATGACTTCAAAACAAATGGTGCGTTTTGTTCTCTTGTTTTCCTTCCTACATTTCATGGAACTCATTTACAAACAATTCACTTGTGGTTCCAATTTCTTTTAAATATTTTTTCCTTCCTTTCGTTTTCATAACATCTAGAATGCATTTCCCTGTATTTAAAAAAATCACGAATTTCTAAGTTGCATCTAATCACTTGGGGGTGGATTTAAATTAAATGAATTTTTTGTTTTCACTTAAAGTGTTGCCGTTTAGTATAGGTATTAATTTTATGTTATGATAAAATAAATTGACCTATTTTTATGTTATTTTTTCATTTTTCGTAGACTTCTACTAACAAGTCATTTTTTACCTTTTCCCGTTATTTTTTATTCATTTTTCGCTGATTTAATCGATTTTAATATTTTAATGGTTCTTTCTTCATATTTACGAGATGCAACAAACGTTTTCCATAGGATTCCTGAGTAGACTATTCTATTTCTTCGCTCAGAAGTTGTCATGTCTGACGTTTATGTTATCTAAAATTCCTGTGATGCCTATAAGCACCATTGATGGTTTGGCCGACTTTGGTCTAACTAAAGACACATTTCGTGGTAACGAGCAGTCCAAACCAAAAATTTGCTAACTGACTGCACTTCAACGAATAAAAGAAGCCTCGATTACATCAGAAACATCTCCTGCTTGAGTTGTTCATCCGAACGGATTTTAATTAAATTTTTAACGTTATTTTTCTCGCCTTTTAGCACATTTTAAAACCTTTTAAGAACATTTTATTGATGATTTTCGGCGATATTTTAGTTCATCAATATCCGCCCCCTACTAATCACGAATAAATGATATCAACGTCATTGAATGGCATGGCACGTTGTTTTTTGCTCCACCTCATTAGTGAATGTAATTTCTCGCGTTTCGTGTTCAACTCGCCCTTAGCTCGTTATTCAGGAAGTAAGCTTCAAAGGGAAACTTTCGGCGCGAACACTTAAATGTTACACGAAAGCCGTGCCGCTTCATTTCGCGGAAGAGATTCGCAATAGTGCGGCGGCGATGCAAATGGGGGTGGCGCGATGGAAGTGTTCCGTCGTAGGGCCGCCTCCGAGGGCGGGAATCCGCAAATCCTCTTCAAGCGAGCAGAATGAGGCTGCTGTCTAAGTTGCCAGGTCTGCTTTTCAAAAAAAATAGCGGAGAATTTGGGGGGTGGGTGCGGGTAGGGGTAAGTAGTAAAAAAGTTAAATTAAATTATTCCATTATTTGCTTATATTTAATTCAAATTTAACAGTGAATTCACGAAATCATAAAATTTGTTAAATTCACTGAAGCTCTATATTTGTGATTTATACTGAGAACTGATTCAAATGATGACTATTTGTAAAGGTTAATTAATATTCCTTCCATGGTGATTTAATTAGAACACAGCAAAATAATATTTACATAAAAACAATGATTAACTTTGAAGTTGTACGCTTCCGCGGCCAGAGTCATGAAAATGGTCTTGGCTGTCCGGGTTATGTCGCGTCGAAGGCCGTGTTGCCGACGTTTCCACCATCTTGTCGTCGTCTTCCTCAGAGCAGCCCTGAGAATAGGTTACATAGAGTTCATTCAAACACGGCAATGTTAAACTATTAAAACAGTATTATAATAACGAATAATAAAACGAGATAATTCAATGGGATAGCGTTCCCTTCACTAAGTTCAGCACCTGATGATGTAACAAAACGAGTTACGAAACGTTGTGTAATTGTTGAAATGATTGTCATAAAAAACTTTGGATACTTTTATTTGTAAATAACCAACGATTTTGTTGAAATTTTCTCAACATTGTGTTCAACAATATATACATTTAATGTCTTTTAAGGAAAATGTTAATTTATGGTGGAGAGACCCGAAATATTTAAAGCTAAATATGCTGCAAAGTATTAATAACATTACTTCAAATTCATGATTTGGTCATAGTTGTTCGGAAATTGATGTGCTGGGTTTGAAGCCATCCGGCAAAGGGAGTTTTGCAATAAGTCTGAAATTTGTACGTTAATGGCAATACAATTTACTGTTTTCTTATCAACCCTTAACACTATTAGAAAGCCTGTGCAGATTTTAGGTTTACTAGTACCTAATCTTATTACTAGGGAGCGTATTTCTATGATTTTGCACATTTTCGTTCGTTGATTCAGGGCATAGTTAAGTGAAATTTCTTGACATTTGTATTGGATGCTATATAGACAAACATGCTAGTGCATATTTGTGCATATTTCGCCCATTTAACATTTTGATGCATAGTCGTGTAATTATAGACGCATATTTTGCATATTGCGTTAAAACAGAGATTAATCTTTAAAACGTTTCATCTTTTCGTATAATCTATTGATTTGTGAGCATTGATTGATTAGAATGAGTTTGTCACAGTTTTTTTCTCTTTTCTATAGATGATAAAATACTTGTGCAAATGTAGGATATTTCGTGATATATTTTTTAAACCAGGCAGAATAAATCCAACAAGACATACAATTTACTTCACTAAGGTAAATATTTACTTCAATTATTTCTCTCGTTAAGTAAGGTTGATTGTATTATGTTTCAACAAAAATATATTTTTATTCTGAGCACGCTTCTCCTGAATTTTATCAGGAAAGGTTTATATGGGAAATTAAATATTGTTATTTAATATTGCACATTAATATACATATTTCCGAATTTTTAGGTCGTAAATGCATAGTTTTAACAGTATATTTCAAGACTTTTTAGATCACAAAAATCGTATCCCTACTTATTCCTATGATGAGATTCAAGTCTTCGAGACAAATTTGATAAATTTTCCCACTGGAGCGATAATTGGAGGAGTGTTGGGAGGGGTAGGGTAGACTATTTTTTAGAAAAGGTCAATTAAATCAATATCATAGTGTCTAAAACAATCATTTATTTCAAGTAAACTCTGCCACGCATAGTTACAGTTATTCATCACATGGCAAAGTGAGGTCCTTTAATTGCGCAGGAATCACGGCTAATAAAAAAAGGGAATGAATTCCAACAGTTCGTGGCCCACATGTTAATTTCACCAAAATAACAGAAAAAAATACATTCTCTCCCATCCACGAAACGAAACAAACCAGTTCAAATGAAAAAGACCAAATTGCAGTTTCAAGACTCAAGTGCGTTGGCTGCAGTGTCTGGCACTGCTATCACATCTGCAACCTCGAGCAGCGCTAACGAATTAAATTGCAGGCGTGGACGCGTCTCATATTCTCCGGACGCGAGCGCGTGCGAGTCACACGAGCCACATAATGAGCCACACCGCAGGCGCCGCGACGCCCGCAGCCACCGCCCGCCCCCGCCACGCCCCCGCCCGGCACCGCCCCGCCCTCGCCCCGCCCCCGCCCCGCCCCGCCCCGCCCCGCCCCGCCTTGCCCTCGCCCCGCCCCCGCACGGCACCGCCCCGCCCCCGCCCGGCACCGCCCCACCCCCACCCGGCCCCGCCCCGCCCCCGCCCCGCCCCCGCCCCCGCCCTGCTCCCGCCCCGCCCCCGCCCCACCCCCCTGCCCTCACCCCGCCCCCCCGCCTCCCCTGCTCCGCCCCACCCCGCCCCCTCCCCGCCCCGCCCCGCCCCCTTTCCGCCCCCTTCCCGCCCCGCCCCGCCCCTTTCCGCCCCCATTCCGCCCCTTCCCGCCCCGCCCTCCCCGCCCCCGCCCCTTTCCGCCCCCCTTCCCACCCCGCCCCCGCCCCCGCCCCCGCCACCCTCCGGCCTCGCCCTGCCGCCGGTCCGCCCTCGCAGTAAATTAAATCAGCGCCCTCGCCATTGCGCGACAGCGTCCGGCGTCCACCCCCCACCACGACTCTCAGCGCCACGCCTCTCAGCGCTCGGGCTGTCGCCGCCACACCCCAGTCGCCACGATTCTCTGCTCCACTCCCTCCCTCCTCCTACCCCGAACCACTCTTCTCTCCGGGAGCGGTAGCTAAGTGCATCAACTGATGGATGGCACTGCAGCGCCTCTAACCGGGAGGTCCTAGGTTCCCACTCCCCACGGGCGGCATGAGTTTCGACACTAGCTTTTCAGCTAAGTCGAATTCAGCTGCTGTCTGGAGGAGAATTCTAGAGGCCGGCTGCTCTGATCGGTAGTTTTCCGTGGTTTCTCCCATCAACACCAGGCGAATGCCGGAGCAGTATCCTACCAAACGGGCCACGGACCGCGCGCGGTCTGTCCTTCCTCTTCCTTGTCCTGTCCTCTCCCCTTACACACACACACTTTAACAAGCACTACACTACCACATATTCCGGGAGACCGGTCAGGAATTTAGAGGTTGTCCCGGCTGGGGCGGTGCCCCGCTGGTGGGAGAGTCCTGGTTAGGGGGAAACCCCAATAGCCGACGGTAAGTCGGCGCCGGATCTCGCCATCCAGCGGGGAAAGATCACCGCCATCTCCCCGAGAAAAAACATGCACTACACTAACGGGACTAATGACCAAAGCAGTTGACGCGCCCGAAAAAAACGAAAAAATCAATCAATCAATCATTCAATCAATCTGGGAGACGTGGCTCAGGGCATCACCTGATGTCACTGCAATGCCTCTGACCGCGTGGTTTTAGGGTTCCAGTCCGGCATTGGCGGGATTTCCGGCCTTAGGCTTGGTCCAATTCGATCGACGTCTGGAGGAGAATTCTTGAGGCCGGATGCTCTGAACTGTCGTTTTCTGTGGTGTCTCCGTTCAATACCAGAAGAATACCGAAGCAGTACCCTAACGAACAGGCCACTGGCCGTACGCAATCTTCCCTCCCCAATCCTTGTCCTATCCTCTCCTCTTAAACACACACTAACATGCATTACACTACCACACATGCCGGGAGACCAGTCGGAAGCATAGAGCTTTTCCCGGTTGGGGTGGTGCCCCGCTGGTGGCAGATACCTGGTTGGGGAAAACCCTGCTAGTCTACGGTATGTCGGCGCCGGATCTCGCCATCCAGCGGGGCAAGATTACCGCCACCTTCCGAGCACAAATAACATACACTACACTTAGGGGACTAATGACCTGTGCAGTTGACGCGCCTAGAATCACTAGAAATCAATCAATCATCATCCAGTTTTTCCACCGAGTAACTGGGTTTAGAATAAGCTTTACCGCCAGCAACTCTTATTAGGATTCGAGTTCTGATGGGGGTGGACTTTGAAAACTAGCAATACGCCTGCGTAGTTCAGACACTGAGAGGAGGAAGCTTATGGCGCCGGCTGCTCTGATTGTCTTCTTTTCACCGTAGTTCCTCCTATCTGTACAAGGCGAATGCCGAGCCAATACCCTGACAAACTGGCCACGGACCGAGTGCGACCTTTCCTTCCTCTTCATTGTCCTGTACTCGCCTTTATATACACACTTACTCTTACGTACTGAACTGAACTAATACACGTTTTGGGAGACGGGTTTATTTCGGCTGGGGTGGTGCTTCCTGTAGGGGAGATATCTGGAAGGGAAAATCCTGACGAGCGGGCGTTTAGTTCGGAGTCGGATCATTCCGAACCCGACCTCTCGGGATATAAAACTTTCATTACACTAACGGGAGTAATGACCAGAGAATTTAATGAGCCCGATAACAATCGATGAATCAATGGAGTTTTCTCTTTACTGCCCGTTCCCACACAACACTCGCAACCTGCTACCTCTCCCCTGATCATCCCTCGGTCGTTGTTTCAGACGGCGTTATTCTCATAATCGTGCTCTCTCTCTCCTAATCGCCTTCCATAGTCGTTATCTTTCTCTGTTTTTCTTCTCATCATCGTTGACCATCGTTCGTTGAATTTCTCTACGCCAGTCTCTTTTTTCATCACCCACTCTCCTCGTGGATCATAGTGTCTTTGTCGTCTTCACTTTTCCCTTCATTTCTTTTCCCGTTATCTTCATCTTGCTTCTCTTACGTCACATAGTGACTGCCACTCTCCTTTTGTTTTCTTTTTCAAGGGCGTGTCTGGCGGGGGACGGCTATTAATATTTTCGGACGGGCTCGATAATTTCAATTATTACCTCAATTACTTTTATTGTATATTAAGTAAATGTTATATATTAAGTAAATGTTTTACTTAAGATACTTTCAGTAAAGCATATAAATGATATTGAAATTGTACAACATTCGGACTGTGCCACGATAACATGACACACAAAAAAGGTTTCCCATCTTTCATGAGTCTAAAATTTGCGAAAAATCTCGGAAAAAGCAGTATTATGAAGATGTTCTAGAACTGGCTGGTAGATGTATGTCTACCCCCGGGAGCCAACACTTTCATATCTAACAAAAATGAACTGATAAGCACATCGCTTCCCATCACTGCTGCTGTAACCTCCGCTATCACCTCCGTTTTATAAGTTTATTGGCAGAGCACTATGTTATTGAATTCGTGAATAGCGGTGAAATATATTTTTCTACTCGCCTTATTAACTTCAGCATATTAATACAGAAACTAGTGGTGCTGAAACAGCACGTATTTTCTCGCCCATATTTTCACGTCAAATTACGCGAAAAGTACTCACATTTTCGAAAACTTGTACTTGACCTTATTTCAAAAACTATCTTTAAGGAACTGATTTCACCAAGGTAAGAATCTCTATCTTCAATATTTTAGTCGCCGAAAAAATTTTGAACTCTGGCAAGTTTTGAAAAATCAGGGTTTTCAACAAAAATGAGACGTTCACCGCTCTCTAACACTCCCTTCGCTATTCAACAACAAAATTTAATAAAAAAAGGTGGCGTCATTTTTTCGAAGATTTTGAAAATGTCCCCGGGAATTTATGTAAAGTACCTCCAAAAATTAAAATATCGGTTTAAAATTCAAGGGGTCGCGACATCAGCCAGATCGATTGAAGAATATCAATTGGGAGAAAATCGGCTGGACAGTTTAGCCGCTAGCGTTGTTTACAGTGGACAGACGGATGGACAGGTATGTTTTGCCGTTATTCGATTTTTCCATAACAAGGACCCACAAAACTTGGATTGTGGCAAGACCACGTCTTAGAAGATTTTTCCTTCTAAATTTAGCAACAGAATTTATCCACGCTTTCTTTACAGGACCCTGTAGTGAGAGTTATTCTGCAGAAAATTTGCCATTTTTCGCACATTACATAACTTTTTCTCTACTCTATAGTGAGAAAGTAATAACGGCTATAACTAAAATTCCAACTAGATCTCCACTTTATTCATGGTCCGCCCTCAACTCCCCAAAAAATTGTCGTAGAAAGACGCCCATGCTCTTTTCATTGATTTTTCCCCCTCTCTCGCCGACATCTTTTCTCGTCACCGCAGCCCTAACCACCCCCAACCACCTCATTCCCACCGCACCCTATGCCGGACGCGCGCACTCGTATAATATTGGACGCCACGGGCGCTGAAATATTGCAAAAATGTGCAAACTCGCGAGGGAGGGTGCGCGGCGACCCCAAAATCATTTCCTGCAGTCAAGTGAGAACGGGATAGCATCACTTAGAGGATCGAGGGGAGGTGATTGCCAACTGCGGGAGGGATTAATGGGAATTCTTTGCGTTCCTTCTTTATTTCTCCGGGACTGAGTCATGGCAGACCGTGTGAACCCCTCAATGAATAAGTCTCAATGAGAGGATGTCGAATGATATGAAGGGATTACAGGATGCGTATGGGATGTTACAAAATGAGTTCTCTTCTGGCGATCTCAAAATCCCGAATCCCAAAGTCCACATTAGACATTAAATTTAAATTAATTAGAATTAAAGAGTAGGCTTCTGAAATGCTGTTTACATGTAAAACAATTTCAAAATTTAGATTAGTGTACGGATCTTTGCACTTAGGATGGTTTAGTAGACTGTATTTTATTGCTTATCGTGTTTGTCAGTCTGTAACCCCTATTTTGATAGCTCAGTTTGTACAGTTCACGGATTTCAGGTTACCAGAACTGCTTCTCGTTTTAATTGAATGAACACATGATTGCACAAAACACGTTTATTCACAATTATTTATTTATATCGTTTATTTATAAATCATTAGCACAAATACATAAATATACAATTTTGATCATTAGGTACACTTGAAACATCTTACACTGTTGAACCTCGACGTGAGATTGACAAAGTTTAAAATAGAAACCACACGCTTCAGAGAGCTGAATTTAACTCGCGATTGATAACAATATATTAAGTCGGCGTGTTCAGTTAGTCATTATGAGACATTAATGTTCGGCGTGAACATAATATAAACTTGAAGCTAAACTCTTCATTGAACGAAATTTTTGGAGGGAATACTTATATTTTCACACGGAGATCCAGGCAGTGCGCAAACGCATGCGCTTATAGTGCTGTGTTCGACCTGAACTGAATTTTGTTCTGACGGCAGGTACGCCGCAGAACTTCTGCGCATAGGGCGCGTTTAGAGCGTTGGCGAATTAGCCTATCACGGATGAGTATTCATAATTGTTCTAGAAGGTTCGGGCTGTTATGATTGGTAGCACCCGTTGCGAGCGTGGCGTGATCAGATATATTCCTCGAAATTGCAAAATATTCCTCGAAAAGCAATGACGCGGCGTCGCTCGGAGGCGTAGGAGGTCCCCCCCCACACACACACACAAATACACACACACACACACACACACATGGTGCGACCTCTTGTTATCTGTGAGAAGCACAATCCAGCAAAGATTCTGTCCTGGCAAAGCACACATGAAACAAGATGTGCGCTTGTATTTTTCTACTTTGTATGTGGCCCCGAACAATGAGTAACCACTTCTTTGCAGTAATAATGACCCTGTCGATATTCATGGTTATTTTATGTTTCATCGCAACATACACGTTCTTAAACTTCGATACTACTATCTGAGAGTAATAAAATGACAAACTGACATGATTATAGAGTATCGGTAGCATATTCATAGAATACAGGAAACTACAAGAAATATTACAATGTCTTGGACTTTTTCGGCTGTTTCGGGCTTCAAGTAAAGTGTTCATCCATTATGAATGTATGAATTTTATCTTCGTGTGTGTAGTTATTGACGGCGCTTGTAAATTAATCTGTGACATTACCAAGCTTTACAAAGGTTTCATGTGATTACTGGTCCAAGGTGTGTTCTGAAGAATATCTGAAAGTAACCAGGAAAAATAAGTGTGTGAGGAGTGCGATTACGAGCTGCAGTAGCAGAGCAGACACCTTTGTTTTCATTATTTCATTCCCGTCCAAACTATCCCACTTTTTAACGTAATTGAATGTTTTCAAACTGAAATCCAGGGGTTCAGTTTTGCATTTTTATGGCTCGCAAACAAAAACCTATTGCCATAAATCGAATTTTTCAATATTTTTATCCTTGTCATTGCCAACTCGCTTTACCTAAAATCCTATATATCCCGTACGTATTAGTTCTGTAAAATATTGCAATGTGTGTGCACATCTCGTTAGATCGCGCATACAATGCTACCACTCGAATGTTACACAGACCGTTTGCGATAAGGCAGACTTGTGATTTCTGGCATTTGAAATTACCTTGGCACTGAAGGAAATTGAAATCAATCAACTTCAAAATAAGAATTTCTGACAAATGGATTTGTATTTAATTGTCAGCAAAGGTTGACAATTTATTCGTTCCGGAACGCTTAAGCGGATGGTGCAGGTCTCATATTCGTTGAAATCCTTGATATTTTTGAAAATTGGAAAAGTGCAATTTTTTGGGGCGATTTCCTACCAGTATAATATTGAAGAACGTTTTTTCATTAATGAAATCTATTCCTTAAAGAAAGATATATAAATAGGTTCATGTTCAAGTTTTCGAAAAATATGAGTAATTTTCGGGTAATCTGGTGAGAAATATAAGAAATTTAAAACATTTTTTTCTCAAAAACCGCTCAAAATTTTCTCTTTAATTTTATATTTACGGATAAGAGAAGGGATTCTTAAAAGAACAACGTGGGTCCCATTTTCGCTGAGCGCTCTGAATTTTCAAAAATTGCAGACTTAGAAATAATACGATAAAGTATATGCTGCTGTAGGACTTAGTTTTACGCAAAATTCAAATTCCCCGTGAATTGAAATTTCCGTAGGCGTAGTTCATTTAGTGATTCCTGTGCGGCCAAGTGAACGGCAGCCCGTGTGGTCCTTGGGAGGCGGGGGCGGGGCGAAAGTCCGGCCGCGGCGGCGGTGATTTCCGGGCAACCCCGCGCGACGCCGCCTCCGGTGCCTCCGGCATCTCGCAGGCTGAGGAGGTGATTGGCGCAGGATATTGGCTTCGCTGACCACACACGCCGGAAGCGCGCCCTACCGCCCCGACGGCCACCTCCCGTCACAGCTGGACTCGCTCAACTACTACTCACCGGATGGATTGGTTAGTGATTCCGGGCGCGTCAACTGCTAAGGTCATTAAGTAAGGACGGCGGCAGGATTTTCGACCCTAGCTTTCCAGCTAGGTAGAGTTCAGTCGCTGTCTGGAGGAGAACTCTAGCGGCCGGCTGCTCTGATCGGTAGTTTTCCGTGGTTTCTCCGATCAACACCAGGCGAATGCTGGAGCAATACCCTAACAAACGGGTCACGGACCACGCACAATCTGTCCTTCTTCTTCCCTGTCCTATCCTCTCCCTTTACACACACACACATACACAAACATACACAACACTACCACATATTCCGGGAGACCGGTCGGGAACTTAGAGCTTGTCCCGGCTGGGGCGGTGCCCCGTTGGTGGGAGAGTCCTAGTTAGGGGAAAGCTCCGCTAGCCGGTAGGTCGGCGCCGGATCTCGCCATCCAGCGGGGGAAGATCATCGCCATCTCTCGGGAAAAATCATGCACTACACTAACGGGGCTAATGACCAAAGCAGTTGACGCGCCCGGAAAAAAGTCATTAAGTAAGCCCGTAAGTGTAGTGCATGTTTTCCTCGTGGGGATGTGGTGATTTTCCCCGGCTGAATCTTAACATCCAGCACAGACCTCGGCTTGTGACGTTTTCCCCAACCAGGTATCTCCCACAAGCGGCGCACCGCCCCCATCCGGGACAAACTCTAAGCTCCTGACATGTGTGGTAGTGTAGTGGATGTGTTAATGTCTGAAAGTATGGAATGAGAATAGGACAAGGAAGGGTAGGAAGAATCGCGTGCGGTCCGTTCTGTTTGTTAGGTTTCTGCTTTGGCAGTTGCTTGGTATTGATCAGAGATACTACGGAAAACTACCGATTGGAGCAGCTGAATGTTAAAATGTTCATCCAGACAGCAGCGGGACTCGACCTAACCGTCCAACTAATGCCGAAAACGAATATACGCTGCACTTTTTCGTGTTTAACCTACTATTTCAAGAAGTAGTGGCCTCCTTTTCGGTCCTTCGCCATCAAACTCGCCTGACGGTACATATAAAGATGAGTTACGTATTTGTGATGAGGTACTTGTAGTTTTCCTATGTTAGAATTTGACACATTATTGATAAAAGACGAGAACGTAATTTCCCAATGAAGAGCAATGATGCAAATTTTTTTTATCATTTATGTATGTAATTTTAGTTCATACTGTGACATACCAGACTGTCACACAATATTTTGAATTGGGGACAAGAATTTATTAAATTCATCGTAAAAAGTGTAAATTTTGAGGGCATAGGCATGCAGGCAGGGCGTTACTTAGCAACCAGGGAAGCTGAAGTAAATAAATATAGCGCGGCAAGTAACGGACAGAAGATTGTGATATAAGGGCATGTAGGATTGGCGGTAAACTAGTAATGGGGTATGACGTAGAAGGAAACTGGAGATTGTTTTGGTAAAACAAGAGACAAGGATGTATGAAAGTTATCGAGGGTTGAACTTTTTGTAATATTAGAGAGATGAGCTTTTGACCGCGTACCGTACACATCGTACTGCAGAGGTTATTGTAAATGATAGATGCGGGACTTGGTGGAATTTTGCGGGAAATAATTGAGCAGTGAGGACTTATATTTTGTGTGCGTAATTCTATTTGGAACTTTGAATAATTCTGACACCGGGAGTGCGCAAATCGGACTTGAAGAAATTACAGACGTGAGAGCAGGGAAGAGAGGCTCGAGACATATCTTGTAGTTTAGGGGATGAACTTTCTATTTTATCGCTTTAAAAGTTGGATGAATTAATTAGAAGAAATAGAATTTCGTGTATCGTGGTTTAAGTAGAATGGGACAGTCTTGGAGTTAGTGCCCATCCGTGGCAAAGAATAGGGAAGTAAGTGAGACAATAAGTTGAGGAGGACATTGACCCGGCAGCGGACCAAGAACAAGATGCAAGAGAGAAGGTCGGTTGGAGCGGTGGATTCTTCTTGGCCTCATCGTCCAAGAGCGCATGGATATATAAAATAGTAAGAATAATAGCGCTATAGACAATTTTTACAATCGGTCATGACCAAGGTGACATTTTATGTTAAAAAGGATTAATCGATGAATAAACTTATAACGTTCTCATTCTGAAAAAGAAAATCTGATTATCATTTCTTTAGCATCTTGTACAATCCACAGTTTAATAATTTCTTTCCAGAAACAAATTTCAGATTTCTCGTTTCTTCCCCATGGAGAGCGGATCGAATGATCGTTTGCTAGGAAGAAAGTAAGAACCGGCGACGATTATTTGCGTAAGAACCCAACCGGCAGAGCTAGTAGAATAATTATTTCCCTTTAGATGTGTTAAAATCGCAACCCTTTCTTGGCGCCCCAAAAATAATATAAATTCGGAAACCGGTTGCAGAAATAATTCGACAGAAACGGAGAGCGTTTCAATACTTTACTAAAGAATTGTATTTAATATGTTTGTAAAGTTTCTTAATGTACATTTCGGTACTTCTAAGATTTATATTACTCAATAAGATGGTTAATTGTTGGATAATTTGTTAATTTTTTTTCTTCTGTGAGAATTTTTCCAGAAACGATTCAGATTAAATTTTTATTGAAGTTACGTATTTGTATGGGCAATTCATTTTCAAAATTTGTATATGGTATAAGTATGGTTGATTGTTCAATACGCGTATAAAATGCATCTGTTTTTTTTTATTTCTTTAACTACACTTTTTCTCGAATGTACGAATACATTAATGTCGTATATTACTAAGAATTAATTTGAGAGTCACCGTCACGAGAATACTCGGACCTACGAGGATATGATTTGATTATAGACGTACATTCTGTGATACGAATTATACGAAATGATACAATAAATCACAGATGACGTTTTTTGTAATTTCGTAATTGGTGATTAGTGCATTAAATGCAACTGCTTCATAAGCAAAATTAGAGATTAATCCACATTATCAATCAATGAGATGGAATACATGCAGCCAAAATCACTGATCAATCCCTGTCAATAGTATTTGACATTACTGTAACCTGGGGGGGGGCACTGTAGAATCAATTTGAATTATCTGATACGTTCTTGTAGTGAGAAATTCAGTGCCCCACGTTCTCGTAGTCAATATTAAAGATTTGATCCAGGATCATTTACGCTTCATTGGAAAGCCCTGTTCCCTTTACCGAGTCAAACATTTCAAACAAAAATTCAAAATCCTCTCACGAATCAACAGAAATTTAATCCGAAGTAATTAAAATTAAAACGTTAATTGGAAGGAAAAGTTGCTTCGGAGTTACTTCAGTAGAACCTAAATAAGTGGATAATATTGGTGGATTGAACTTGTTTGCTCGATGTTTTTTAATCATTCTCCTCCACATGTGTTAAACCAAATCCACATCTTTAAAAATGGAGAGTAATCTCATTTATATTTAATACAATTTTCCGAATCAGTTCACGAGACTATTCTTTTATTAATTTACATTCATCTCTAATTTGCAGTTAACTATGTATTGTTCTTCAAAATGTTGTTGGAATGTTCATTTTTCATGAACCCCTTTTTATTGCTTGTTCTGGTCAAACATGTAGGAAATCCCTTTTCCATGAGGGCATACATTTTTTTGTATGGCCCATTATTTATTTGTATTTAATTTTTGAAAATGTTCAGGCGGAATAGCAGATGCAATGGACTGAACCTCGCCATAAATAAAAACTTCATGAATTCAGTTTTACCCAGCACTTATCAACAGGCATGCTACTTCGTATTGGAGGAAGTGGATACTTTACTGAATGATGGCAACTACTGAGTCATTAGCTAGTGTGTGTGTTTATTACTGTACTTGAGATCTACATGGCCGAAGCGACGGTCTTGCTGCAACAAGGCTGAACCGTACCCGAACGCTAGCTCAACCAAGTTGCTTGACATTGTTCGCTTTAGACAATTCAAATTTGTTATTAAGTTACAATTTATGTAGTGATGCTACTATAGCTAATTCTAGTTGAATTTGACGTTTATGTTGCTGGTTTTTCCACATACTACTTTAGTACGATACAAAAAAAATGAAATGTACTTAACCTATCTAGTGAACTATTATTTACATATATACAATTAAGTTGCAGAGTAATAGTATTGAGAAATTGAACTATATTAAAAACTAACATACTATATACGGAGTAACCAATTTAAAGTGTTGAGTATGCATGGGTGACCAATAAGTCTTGCAGGTGGCGTCTTCTTTGAAGCGCCAAATCTTCTGCCGCAAATGATTCTGATCCTCCCCAGAGTCCTCAGTCCCCAGACCCTTCTATTCCTCGTCTGCTGGGCCAGGCCGCCCGGAAGATGCCCGTGTGTGGCTACTGTTGTGTGGTGTGACCACTAAGCCGTTGCGGTGTCTCGCCGCAGTTTCCACTTTGGCAGGGCGCCGCAACGTTGGCTCCTGCAGATGTCGCGTTGGGAGAAGCATTTGTCCGGTGACTGCAAGTGAGGACGACCGAAACGCAATTACTAGCGGTTCACTGCTCTCACCTAACTAGTAGTAGTAGTTCCTGCTGCGTCGGAGACCTCTTGCGGGAAATCTCCCTGGAAATGTGCTCGTTAGAATGTATGAGCTCGTAGACCCGAGGGTTGCGTCACAGAGTAAGGGTACATTTCCAAGGAATAGGTCATTTCTCATTAAGCTGGTGTCAATGCCACGGTGACCTGTTTGACATTTAATGTTAAAGTAGCGATGTCCATAGTCGATGTTGGAGGAAAGAAAATACATTACTACTTTTCAATGTGCGAGGAAATCCAAAGAAAACTATGCAACATTCGACCATGTGAGACCACTTCAAAAATACCCTTTCTCGCCCCTCCACCCTCAAAATTTAGTAAGGCGAGTATATTTCCACAAAATTTTTATTTCCTAGGTTCATTACAGGCTTAATTTTATACCAACTAAAAATATTTTGGGTGAATGTTCACGAAGCTGTGGCCATTTAAAAATTGCCTATTTTTGCTTTACATGTAAAATTAGTCATATTCCGTCTACCGTAACTCTCCTTTTGAGTAAAATAAGAACGATCGTGTGATCAGGACATTTTAAGGGATATAGTGAGCACTACCTCAGCCTAACATTTCTTGAAAAAATACCATAAAATAATATTTACTCTTTAGGTTCTAAAACGTAGCTCAAAAAACCATGTTTTTGGTTCAGATGTTTTCGCAAAGAAAACGTGACATTTTTGCTAATCCTAATTATTCTTCAAAATATATACATATACAATCTTCTACATCTCTCTTTCTAAGTTTATTCCATATGACCTCATCTCAATCCCCTCCGTGTCAGTCCATATTTTTATCATCCTCAATTCTACCTTCGCTGTAAAATTACCTAACCCTCAATCTATTCTGAGCTCTTTCCTATATCTTTCCACCACACTAATTCCTTCTCCTAACCACCCAATAACCCCTTCACCATATTCTGTACATTCCATCGTTTCCACATTCTTCCTTTCTCAAAAATCCCTCCTCTCTGTACCTCGTGATCCCTGACTTCCTCTACTAAGTAGGTAACGTAAATAACTAACTCTTAATCACTTTAGTTTTATCTGCAAGTAATTCTAATTATCGATCCTCTAAAACCTTTTCTTATCTCCCCATCATCTGTGCTAAGTCCTTCACATTATTTGTAAATAATGCCACCACATCAGCATAAGCTAAAATCCAGATTTTTGTTTTCCACAACAGAAAATCCCACAAAAATATATTTTTTCGATACAACCTAATGTAAATGAATGAAATGCCCACGAAGTGTTCATTTCCAAGACTGGAAGCGCTCTTGTAGACTTGGGAGGTCGTAAGCGTCATTTGCGAAGAGCGAGTTCACTGCAATTCTGAGGGCCGGCTGGTAAGCTTAGTTTCCGAGGGCCTTATGTCTGGCGTGATCGATCAATATTTGCCGAAAAGGGATTAATGACTTAAAAGCTCAAAATGGCTTAAGAGCTTTTCTCAGCAGTCTGTTCGGGTCGTTGCTTTGCCTCCCACTCTAGAATTGGATCTTCAGTCTAAGAGAAAGAAACGTAAACATATTTATAAAGCATGTTTTGTAGAGACCAGTAATAGAAATTTGTGCAATTCTGAATTAATCAACGATCATTTGAGATAAATTTTGTTACAACAGTAAAGTGGTAAAGTCGTATCAACGGCGCCGGTTATGTTAGACTAGTTGCTTCGCAACTTTACTCTCAAAATAAATACCTCTGCGTGTACGAAATTGTTCGTATTTGGGAAGTAACAACTCCACACCAAATGCACGTTCCCTAATAATCACCCGACCCACTCACCTCTCGGCCAACAAAGCATTTACGTTAGGTCACGATCTCTCTTCCTTTTGAGGCTCGCTCGTGTACCTCTCTTCACTTCTTTGTTACTTCCTCTGAGGCAAGAACCGTGTTCGCCACGCCCAGTCCTCGAGATCACCGGTCTAAATATAGTCTTGGAGAACTATTTCAGCGCTTGCGAAAGGCGTAGTCCGTTTTTGGCGATGGCATGGTCGACCTCGTAAGAGTTTTCGCTGGAACTAACGTTGCACGTGCGTTCGAGTGCGTGTTGCGTTGCAAGCTCCTGTCGACGACCAACGTACACGTGAAACGTTGCGTTCCAGTTATGAATAATGCGACTCTGAACGATTGTGATTTCACTACGCACACGTTCGGTCGAGTTCTCGTTTTGCTAGATGTAGTAAAAGTAGAGCCGGGGGGGGGGGGTATTTTATTAGCAACTAGCTGACCCGGCGAACTCTGTTCCGCCTTAACAGCCGGTCCCATCTTTTTCTCGCGTCGCACTCACTGTGAGAAACTGTACTATTCTTGTTGCACTCGTGATAATAAAGCAATTGCAGATTTGTGTTTTTCTCTCAAACAAAGAAGAATTTAAAAAAACGCTCTGGTATTAAATAGATAATTAAAAAATCTATCTAATTATACTTCACTTCACTTTTTAACACGCTTTTATTAGCTTCATTTGTATCTTTGCTTGATTGCTTGCTTGTTCTCCGCTGCAGAACGCTTCTGCACAGAAAACGTACCTAGGCGAAAAAGCGCGAAAACATACGAAAACGCGTGAAAACGTGCGAAAACGCATGAAAACGTGTGAAAACCCTCGAAAAGGTGCGAAAACCCGCGAAATCACGCGAAAACGTGCGAAATCACGCGAAAACATGCGAAATCACGCGAAAACGTGCAAAATCACGCGAAAACATGCGAAATCACGCGAAAACGTGCAAAATCACGCGAAAACGTGTAAAAACGTGCGTTCTCACACAGGAACGCTGTCAAACGGAATAAACAGTATCCTATGTCCGTCTCCTGTCTCTAAGCTTCCTGCTCACCAATTCTCAGCCAAATCGGTACAGCCGTTCTCGAGTTATAAATAGTGTAACACACGACTTTCTTTTATATACATAGATACCGAACACACTACAATCAAATATGAATTTCGGTTACCGATGCAAGAACGTGTTATTCGGGTATAACTAGTCAGGCGAAAATTTCTAATTTTCAACTGTTTCTAACCCTGCTTTGTTATTCATATTAATTCATCATTCCACTTATAAAATGGTGGATAAGAGATTCTCAAGAGCTCAAGAAGACTTGTGCAGATTATTCTTTTCCCTCATACGTCAAGAACAGAATGAGATGTATTTTGGCGTATTGCATACATCACGACGAAATACTACATCAAATCATTGCATTCGATTTAGGAATAATGCACGTCCAATACTGGACGATGAAGCTTGCGTTATTACTGTCACTTTATATTGTCCATAGTCAGGCGTGCCTCATGCAGTTTCTCCACTACTGAAACAAAAAATTCCTTACCTTGTGGCAAGGGATAGTGTATTATTTTTTGTAGACGTAAACGTATGATTAGTCTGGAGCAAATAAAATAATCCGTATGTGCTTTATATCAGCTCCGTGAGCGGTAGCTCAGTGCATCAACTGATGTCACTGCAGCGCCTCTGACCGGGAGGTCCTAGGTTCGAGTCCTGACGGTGGCAGGGTTTTCGACACTAGCTTTTCAGCTAGGTCGAATTCAGTCGCCATCTGGAGGAGAATTCTAGTGGCCGGCTGCTCTGATCGGTAGTTTTCCGTGGTTTCTCCGATCAACACCAGGCGAATGCCGGAGCAGTACTCAACCAAACGGGCCACGGACCGCGCGCGATCTGTCCTTCCTCTTCCTTGTCCGATCCTCTCCCCTTACACACACACAAACTAAAATGCACTACACTACCACAAATTCCGGGAGACCGGTCGGGAGCTTAGAGCTAGTCCCGGCTGGGGCGGTGCCCCACTGGTGGGAGAGTCTTGGTTAGGGGGAACCCCACTAGCCGACGGTAGGTCGGCGCCGGATCTCGCCATCCAGCGGGGGAAGATCACCACCATCTCCCGAGAAAAAACAAGCACTGCACTAACGGGATGAATGACGTTGACGCGCCCTGAAACACACGTGATGTAGTTGACGCGCCCTGAAACACGAAAAAATCAATCAATTTATATCAGTTGCTGAATTCGTGAATACATGAGTTTACGTAAACTACGTCGTGTCCTCCTTACCCTCCCAATATGTTATCACTTATCATCATCAGAAGGTGGACTAAAAAAGTTCATAAGCATCTCTGCGGTACTGAAGATAACTAGTATTTAATATTGCGCGAGACAGGCATGCTAAATGATCTTCAAAGTGTATTGAGCGCATATGTTAATTCTTCAGTGCTGTTTACTTGAACATATCTAAGCAAGGAACACTCTTCTTTCGCAAAATATGATCATTTAACAGAAACATTCATCTTGTTCTGTTTGCTACGATCTATATCTTACACCTTTGTGGTTTCGTTTAGAGAAATATTGTTTTAATGAGAATTAAAGTTAAAATATTCAGTCATGATGGACAAAATAAGGAATAGAAAAGAACAAACTCAACTTGTTTCCTATTATCGAGGACTTGGCAACATTTGTCTTACACTAAATCAGATATAAACGGATGACGCATATATTCTTCAGTTGAAAATCTCTTTACCCTGTGGCAAGAAATTAATGTCTGAGTCTGACATAAAGAAAAAGTGCTTATACTAATGACATTCTTCCAGGAAACGTTTCTACACGCTGATGACCACACACTAAATCTGTTGCTGGCAATCACGTACGTTTGTGTCTCCGTTCCATGAAACAGCCGGCGTGAATAAGACTGCTCTAAATAACTTTAAATTATAGTGGAACGTTAAACTATTTTTATTACAGACAAATTCTAGATGGTTCTCCTTGACCCGCGGTTATCCTGTACTGGCAAAATGAATATTTCATCAACACTTTATCTTCTGAATGAAGCAACTCTTAGAGTGAATTTGAGTGTCTACCTTTTTATCTTTACCTGTACTTCTGATAAGTACAAAACGCTTTGAAACGGAACTAAATGTTGTGTATATAATGTAACACCCCGACGTACTAAATGAACTGCGAATGTTTCTGGTAAAAAATGGAATGACTTGGCACAATCGAATACTCCTCATTGTCAGGGAAGTTTAAGGAGTTTCTAATTTTCTGAATCTTGGAAAAGAAAGTGAAAGGGGAATGAGAAGATTTCAGCTTCTAAAATGTAAGATTCCTCCATTCAGTAGTATGAAAGAAACAAAAGACTACTGTACCTCATTAACCAACCACTATCGTTATGGTTTTCTTCCAGAAAGTGTTTCGAGCATCTTTCTAATTATGGAATATTAAAATTACCTGGAAAACTATACTTTGCTCATGTATCCTGTGCCCTTTAAATTCAATCATGTGTCTCATCACTTAAGATTGTTTTGCTTTAACATTTCGAGGTGTTATTTGAAAGTTTATTCGCAATTAAAAATATATTCAGTCTAATGACAAGTGTGGGTGAACGTGCACAGGAAGAGACGAGATCAATCAGTCACGTAAAGACATTTTGTTTTAATTTATTGAAGAGAAAGACATGTTTCTTGAGACTTGCTTGACGGGTAGATTTACTTATGTTAACAACGTTCGTGATGTATCGACGGGAACACAACTTTTATTGATTCCAAGGAATTATTGAGGCGAGTTTAATGCACACTACTGGGACTGCAATTCCGTTGGAAAAGTAACTGGTTTCTCAAGGTCTCATTTAGATATTTTAGATAATAAGAAGTATGTTATTGTTTAGACTGTTCAGACCAATAGAACTATCAGTTTTGCATTCGACTTGATTTGATAAATTCCTTCCTGCCACTTGGATTTCGTGCACATTTTAGTGCCGTACACGGGTAGTCCTAGACCCTTCCGGAGAGACGTGAGGAGCGATATTTTTTAAATGATTGATTGATATCGGGTGCATCCACCGCTGTCATTAGTGCCGTAGGTGAAAGGTCCGTAAGACTAATGCATGTTTTATTGCGGGGGGGCGGGGATTATCCTCCGCTAGATGAAGGTTTGTCGCGGACCTTCCAGTCGGTTTCCGGGTTTTCTCCCCGATCAGGTATCTCCCCCAAACTCGTCACTGCCCCAGTCGGGACAAGTTCTTAGCTTTTGACTGGTCTTCCGACGTGTGTGGCAGGTGTATTGCATGAGTGTGTGTGTGTGTGTGTGTGTGTGTGTGTGTGTGTGAGTGTGTGTGTGTGTAAGGGGTGAGAATAGGGCAAAGAAGAGGAAGGAAAGATCGCGCGCGGTCCGTGGCCCGTTTGTTAAGGTACTGCTCCGGCATTCGCCTGGTGTTGATCGGAGAAACCACGGAAAACTACCGATCAGAGCAGCTAGCTTCTACCGCGCAACGACTGCGACTGTATGCGACCTATGCATTCAACCTACGTCGACCTACGTAGCTAGTGGCGAAAATCCTGCCACCGTGGAGACTGGAACCCTAGGATCTACCGATCAGAGTGACAATTACTGATGCCGTGAGCCGGTGCGAGGACTCGGGCGGTGGCGATGGGGTGGGGGTGGGGGTGGGGGAGGGGGAGCGATGTCGCGAAGCGCGTTTCCTGGGCGATCGCGCCTCGCGCGTCCGCCGCTCGTAAACAAGCGACGGCCGGCTAATAAAGCGACGCTAATTGCAGATCGGCGCCGTGCAACCGGGCAGGCCAGCCGCGCGCGTACAAAGGCGTCGCCGCGGGCGATGGCGTCAGCGCCGAACCCTGCCGTGCCTTGCCGTGCCTTGCCGGGCCTTGCCTTGTCTTGCCTTGCTTTGCCTCGCGCACGCCGCGCCGCCATTGTGCCAGGTTTTGGGAACGCCTCGCCCACACACAGCCGCTTCCTCTGAAGTGACCGCGCGTCATTGTTTCTGTTACCGGCTTAGATGTTTCGGGGCGTCAATTGATGTCGCTGTAGTGCCTCGACCAGGCGGTCCTAGAGTTCGAGCCCCGACGGTGGCAGGATTTTCAACACTAGCTAGAGACCTAGGTCGAATTCTGCCTTTGTCTGGAGGAGAATTATAGCGGGCAGTTGCTCTGGTCTATAGTTGTCGTGTTTTATTGATCAATTCATGGCGAATGCTAGATAGCTAAGTCGAATTCCAGTCACGGTCTGGAGAAGAATTCTAGCGGCCGGCTGCTCTGATCGGTAGTTTTCCGTGGTTTCTCCGATCAACACCAGGCGAATGCCGGAGCAGTACTCTAACAAACGGGCCACGGACCGAGCGCTATCTTTCCTTCCCCTTCCTTGTCCTATCCTCACCCCTTACACACACACTTACCCTAACAAGCACTACACTATCACTCATGCCGGGAGCTTAGAGCTTGTCCTGGATGGAGCGATGCCCCCGCTGGTGAGAGATACCTGTGTATCGGGATACCGATAGTAAATGTGTAGGGCAGCGCCGGATCTCGCTATACATTGGAGGATCACGGCCACCTCTCGCGATAAAAAAAATGCACTATACTAAAGGTCTAATGACTTCAGCAATTGATGCGTAAGCATTCGCGGTCGGGGGGGCATGGGGGGGTCGTGCGGGGGCGTGCGCGGTTGGGTGTGCGCAGAGGGGGGGGTGCAGGGGGGCGTGCGGGGGGGCGGGGGTTCGTGCGGGGTCGTGCAGGGGTCGTGAGCGGGGTCGTGCGGAATCGTGCGGGGGGTCCGTGCGGGGGAGTCGATGCAGGAGAGGTCGTGGGGGTCGTGCGGGGGGTAGTGCGGGGGGTAGTGCGGGGGTCGTGCGGGGGTCGTGGGGTTGGTCGTGGGGGTCGTGCGGGGGTCGTGCGGGGGGTGCGGGGGTCGTGGGGGTTGTGGGGGGTCGTGCGAAGTCGTGCGGGGGGGTCGTGGGGGGTTGTGGGGGGGTCGAGGGTCGTGAGAGTTAGTAGGGTGGTCGTGCAGGGGGGGTCGTGGGGTCGTGCGGGGGGTTGTGGGGGGGTCATGGGGTTTCGTGCGGGGGGCGTACAGGTTGGGCGTGCGGGGGGGAGTGCGGGAGGGACGGGGCGCGGTGGCACGCTACTCTCCGTCGCTTGGCGGCCTCCTCTCTGCGTTTAATCTTGAGGGAAGGGGAGCGGGCGAGGCGGCATGTATTGTGTGCTAGAGCAGCAGGACGCCCTCGCTGCCACGCCTTGGAGATAAATCGGGTGCAATGCACCGACTCCCCATCGCAGTGCAGCCTAGGTCTTCCACTTCCTTCTCGGCGGCTGCTGGATTTTTCTACCCTCACGTTTCCACCACACCCACTCCCACGATCAATCCTTATTTACTTTACTACTTTTGGCCGTAACTTAAAGTTTGAAACGGATGAACCCTCTGAGCTAGCTCAGAGGCATCACTGACGCTGTCTCTGCAACGTCTCGACCAGGAGGTGTTAGGGATCCAGTCCCTTCGCTGACAGATGTTCGTCACTAGCTGCATAGCTAGGTCGAATTGTCGTTGACTGGGGGAGAATTCTTGCGGCCGACTGCTTTGAGAGGTAGTTTCCGACCAACACCAGGCGATGCCAGAGCAATACTCTGACAGGCCACGGATCGCGCGCGATCTTTCCTTCTTCTTCCTTGTATCCTCACCCTTTACACTTAGACAACACTACTACCGAATTCGGGATACCAGTAGGGAACTTAGATGTTCGGAAGGTGGGAAATCCGCCTGCAGTCAACGTTTTGAATGTTGTAATGATAATAATAATAATAATAATAATAATAATAATAATAATAATAATAATAATAATAATAAATGATAATTATCTTGTCGCGGTTTCCCCACTACAAGAGGGAATATTGGAAAAAACGAGGAGTATATTATAGTTTTGTATTTTCGGCACTGAAAAACGCTAGTGAACGTTTTGGTAAATGTTTTTTGCGGTTTTTCTTTCTGTCGTTTGGTATGGACGCAATGAATGGCTCAAATGTTTAGAAGACGTACTTAAACTGCAATTTTACATTTTTTTTAAATTATATAAATTACACGGAAATTATCATTTTGGGGTTCAATAAGATTCTATGAAACTCGAAGATGATTCCTTCCGGTTCTATTAATAGATTTGTTTCCGGCCAGGTCAACCGCAGTAGTCATTATTTATTAGTCTAGTTAGTGTAATGAATGTGTTTTATGCCAGAAGATGGCAAAGTTCCATCCCCTGGATGGTCAGACTGACCTACAGGGCGGATTGCAGGGGATTTACTTCTCCAGATCTCTCCCCCAGCGGGGCAACGCCCCAGTCGGGACAAACTCTAAACTCTCGACATGTGTGGCAGTGAAGTGTGTGTGTGTGTGTGTGTGTGTGTGTGTAGAGAGAGAGAGAAAAGGACAAAGAAGAGGAAGGGAATATCGCGCGCGATTCTAGACCTGTTTGATGTATTGCTCCGACATTTAGCTGATCGTGATCGAAGAAACAACAGAAAACTCCTGATCAGAGTAACCGGTCATTAGAATTCTTCTCTGGACCAGGGAGAAATTCTCCCCAGCTATTTACGTGGTGTACAAAATAACCCGGCCGACCTGGATGGCCGAGGTGGCTAAGAGCGAGTACGGACTCAGCGCTTCGGTCCGAATGGTCGCGGGTTCGAGTCCCGCCTTGGGCATGGTTGTTTGTCCCTTGACTTTGTATGTGTTATCGCGGAGAACCTCGCGTTCTGCTGACCCCAGATCAGAGGAGCCCGCAAACGTTTGTCTAGTATATGGTCGAATATGCATCCCATCGGGACGTAAAGGGTAACCGGCTATTGGCTGGATAAAAGCCGTAGAAAAAAAATTACCCATCGTCTAGATTCAAACTTGAGCACCACGCGATCACAGACGCTGCACAGTCAGCGACAATGCCAGTTGTGACAAAAGACATTAGAATATGATCTGCTTTTGTTTCCAGAAGAGAAACGCGAACGTTGCCGCGGTCGTGAGAGACAAAAGTCTGTCCCTTTTATTGCTTTCCTCCGCGTGTTTTATTGCGGTCGGTCTTCGAGTGGGCCAACCGTCTTGTTTCTCCTCTGGGCTTCCTCCGGTGCCGCCGCGCTCCGCCGTCGGGTCAAGAGGAGAAAAACTGGACGTCGTCCTCAAGAGCCGTCGGGCGCTAAGTCTTTGGAGCGAGTTGCGGCTCCGTGGCGACTGTGGCAGGATTGTGGAGATGCCGGCGGAAGCTTGTAGACAAGGCAGTAGGGGAGAAGAAAACGTATGAACTGTTTCGAATGCGATCGCGACGTGGTGTAACGTGTCAATCGCTCGAGATTTACAGATACGTAATCGACTTTTCGTCCATCGTTTCTCTTATGAGAATTAGTAGTATTTCTCAACCACTAGAAATAACAAGTTAATGACAAGATTTCCGTCTTATGGAATCACAAATTGTATCCAAGTCTTCTCCACTTATTATGAAGTTATCACTCCTAATACCTTTGGCAAATCATGAATCAAATCTACATTTCGTGGAATCGAGATGTCCTCGATCTAGACTCCACGACCTGACGAAACGTACTGCTTGTTGATCCAGGCTCCTCTAACGTTGTTTGGTGACTCGTAGAAGTCGGAGCCAATGAGAAACGGACGAAGCGCTATCGGGAGTAGGATTGTGTGAGGGTGACGGTCTGCAGTAGCGCAGCGAAGGAAGAGAGAAAGTTGACACTATCCGATCCAGTGGCTGAGGTCGCTAAGGCAGTAGTGTTGTAGCGAACTCGGATCGAAGGGTCGCGGGTTCGAGTCCTGCCTCGGGCATGGTTATATTTGTGTTCGACATTTCACCTGTTACCATCACCATATCGTTTCATCTTCACAGTTACCATAACGTTAACTCCAATAGTGGTCGCTAATGACTTGGTTGTTGATGCAACCTTAATTAACAAAGAAAGTTAACACTATATACTCAGGACACTGTCTACTAGGACAAGATTAACATTTAAAATGTAACAAACATTTTAATATAAAATATCTTCAACTTTGAGTGTGGATCATCTCTAAGGTAAAACCCTGGGCGCTGATTCAATGCCCAGCTAACTACAATATGAGAACCCCTTGTATCTGTGTGTGTGTGTGTGTGTGTGTGTGTGTGTGTCAGCATTGCGTGGGAGCGTGCACGGCGCGAAGAGATTTCATAGCTCTGCCATGAATGAGGGAGGTTTCTAGTGGATCTGATCAGTTGTCGAAAGGACGTAGAAGGATCAATAATGGGAGTTGTGGACAGAACTTGCTTTAAACTGTTCGAAACACGTGTGGGTGCTGTCCGATATGATGCAGATAAGATTAATTAAGAATTCAGGAAATAATTTATTGATAAACGAAAAAAAATCTAGAAAATCAAAAATCTATATAATCAAAATCAAATCCCTGCATTATGAAACTGGAACTAGCGATACTACAGAATAGCACAGACTTTATCGCACTAGTTAGTTTGTCCTCAGTCTAGACTAGCTTTTACGTTCTTGTGTACGTACGTATATACGGAGTGATACATGTAGTAATATACGTAGTAAAGAGAAAGTTATCTCATGCTGCGGAATATCGATTTCGCGATTTCAACGGAAATACATGTTTACGGATACCCTGATACATCAAGTGTTTTTTCCCGATCGTCCGTCTGTGAATAAGACTAGCGCCTAAAATGTGCGTAGGATTTTTTCCAAATTGAATAAACCCCTGCCGATCTGGCCTCACTCAACGCACTGCAATTTTGAAAAATATTCTTAAAATTTTGGGAATATTTTACATGAAGCTTCTGGCACATTTTCAAAGTTTTCTCAAAAATGTCTCCAATTTTTTATTTAAATTTCTTGTAAGAATAGTGTGAAATACACTTATAAAGGTGATATTGCTCCGATTTTCTCTGTTAACTCGAGTATTCGAAAATAGGGAAATAAATGTTTTCGCTGTCTTCCTGCAATTACAAAATTGAAGATAGAGATTTGTCCTTCAAATGAAATTTGTTAATGTTTAAATCAATTTTCAATCAAACGAAATTTCTTTTTTCATTAAGGTCATGTGTATTTTCTAGAAACTTTTATTAGTTTTCGCGCAATATTGCATAAAATGTGTGCAATTTTCAAACACATCAAAAATAATATTCAGAAAGGGCTCTACATTTTTTCTTTAAATTTTGATGGAGATAGGGGCTTAATGTACTGCATACAATGACATAATCGCCATTTTCTGTATTCTTTTTTTTTAATTACAAAAAAAATGCTTGACACATCTCACGCCGATAATATTCACACTTGCGGCGATTTGTTTGAAAATTTCCATTTAGCACGAGGTTTTACTCTTCTTTACGAGTGTCTTCTATGAGTAAGAAATGTATTATAGATATAGGGATAATCTTCCTCAATAATAATAATAATTTATTGTTGTGGATGATTTTCTCGATTTCTATAATGGATTACCACAAGATATCAGCTACCACCACGGAATTTAATAAGAAATGTGTTAATGCTGGAACGTATTTCAAAAAATCGGCGTGACGATTAACTTCTCAGTGTCGCAACTGAAGTTTCTGACATTGTTCAATCATTGTAACTACTGAAAGCGAACAGATAGTGCTACCCAAGGATAGAGTAGCCGTCCATATGTCGTCCATTAATTTCTCTTTAACCTTTACTTTTTACTAAATAAATTCTATTATATTTTCTTTCTTCGTTTAAATAATAATAATAATAATAATAATAATAATAATAATAATCATAATCATAATAATAATCATAATAATAATCATAATAATAATAATAATACAATAATTTTCAAGAATTAGTATATTGAATTCTTCAAACAATTAAATAAGGTTAGTTGGCAATATGTTGCTGCTTCAACCAATGAAAAGTCGCAACTTTATTTACCATGTGAATTAAATGATTTTTTTTTCATTTTATCTGAAGTGTGTCATTACATCAAATATTCAGAATAGGATTTAAACAACTCCTTTGTGGTTGAAATAGTCTATTTATTATTAGACGCTCTAGTTTCGGCATTGATCAGCTAATCACTCTTCTATGTATTTATATGTTTACCGTGTCGAATCTAAATAAGTGCGATTCATGTGCTGCATTTGTATATTCTCCAAGAAATCTCTAACACAATTCGCATGATTTTCATCACGAAGGACTATAACATCTTATACTCATCATCTCGTTAAGTACCTTTCAGCAGCGAACAACCTAAAATGCAATTATTTTCTTCCAGATAAACCCGTTCCTTAAGATTTTATTATCTCCCTTTGTTGGTTCGCCGCAGAGTGAGGGCACCATTTTTATGCGCCCTCCCATATCTCCCAAAATTAAAAAAGAACCGGAGTAGCAATTAGGACGTCAGAGGAGATCACAACCAGGACATTTCAGGAATCTCAGACAACTTTATTTCCATTCTAAATTTTACGACGAAAAACATGTTGGTGTAGATTGAGGAATGTAGCCAGTTAATTTTTTGTTTGTCCTCTCTTCCTTAAGCTCCATTTCATTCAGACGTTGTGTTAATTTTTTTCTCGCTTGGTCTAATTGTGACATTGTCCTGTACAATGGCATTCAGTGACGGCTCGTGCTCAGATTGCATGATTGCACAACCTCCAATTAATTGAAGAAAAAATTCATATATGTTATGAATGTACAAATACATTCATTTTTCATTTAAGGACATTCAATATTCAAGATATTTGAATACCGTGCGCTTATCACGCACTTGTCCTTTACTTGGGGGGATGAACCCCGGGGGTGGGCTCCTAGGCGTTAGCCCCTATCCTCAATCCATCCATCCCACAGACGCACAAGTACGCCTTTGGGCAGGTAACTGGTTACCGCCAGAACGCCGTTGACCCCCACGGTAACCTACCAAACCGGGAGCGGTAGCTCAGTGCATCAACTGATGTCACTGCAGCGCCTCTGACCGGGAGGTACTAGGTTCCCACTCCCCACGGCGGAAGGATTTGCGACACTAGCTTTTCAGCTAGGTCGAATTCAGTCGCTGTGTGGAGGAGAATTCTAGCGGCCGGCTGCTCTGATTGGTAGTTTTCCGTGGTTTCTCCGATCAACCCCAAGCGAATGCCGGAGCAGTACCCTACCAAACGGGCCACGGACCGCGCGCGGTCTGTCCTTCCTCTTCCTTGTTATATCCTCTCCCCTTACACACACACTTACACTAACATGCACTACACTACCACATATTCCGGGAGACCGGTCGGGAGCTTAGAGCTAGTCCCGGCTGGGGCGGTGCCGCGCTGGTGGGAGAGTCGTGGTTAGGGGGAAACCCCACTAGCCGACGGTAGGTCGGCGCCGGATCTCGCATCCAGCTGGGGAAGACCACCGCCATCTCTAGAGAAATAAACATGCACTACACTAACGGGACTAATGACCAAAGCAGTTTACGCGCCCGGAAACACGAAAAAAGCAATCAATCAATCAATCAATCAGTAACCTACCAATACACTGTCTGGGTCGAGCCACCCTGCTAGCTCAGAGCCACTAGGCTAGTATCGAAGTCAAAACAATTCGACACTCACACGAGCTCAAATCTAATGTTTTGGTCCAATGGTAGAAAATTCTATTTAATTGCTGATTATGCTATATCGTTTAGCGTCTCTGAGTAGCCGGCATACTGATTCAAAGATGTCCAATTTGTCACTAGTCCATGGTACACACCTGACATGATTGATTGATTTTTTCGTGTTTCCGAGCGCGTCAACTACTTTGGTCATTAGTCCCGTTAGTGTAGTGCATGTTTTTTTTCTCGGGAGATGGTGAACTTCCCCCGCTGGATGGCGAGATCCGGCGCCGACCTACCGTCGGCTAGTGGTGTTTTCCCTCACAAGGTATCTCCCGCCAGCAGGGCACCGCCCTAGCAGGGCACCGCCCCAGCCGGGACAAGCTCTAAGCTCCCGACCGGTCTCACGGATTATGTGATAGTGCATGTTAGTGCATGTTAGTGCACACCCGACAAAAATTTATTTTGTTCATTGATCTTAATGTCTACAAGACGAGTCTGTAAGAGCCACACCGAGTGGATGTATAGCACGTGAGACATTAACCTAAGTTTCAGTTATTTTAATTTTTGTATATACGTATTAATATTTGGAAAAAGAAAGTTACTGATGAAATTCTAGTACAATATTTTAACACTTTTGTTTTCTTTTTGGTCAATCAATGTACATATTTTCAAAGAAAGGCACTGAGCACGACTTTTTACGTAATATTTATAGTGTCATCAGAAGTTAATACAAAATTAATAGACTTGCCAGGAAATGAAAACAAATGTTTATGTTGTTTTGAATGAAAGTATTAAAAATAAAATTTTAGTGTAATCAGAGATGAAATTATGGAATAAAGCAAGTACAAGAAAAAAAATGTAGGAAGAAAAAATTTAAATGGATGGGAAACAACTTACTAAAATATGTTAATATTAATTTAAAAAAATATAAAATTAATAAGATAAATTAGATATAAGTGGCCCTTCTTTACTGTCTGGAATTTTAAAAGGCGTTCACACTTGTTAAAAGTAGTTTTCATATTGCCCATTGTTCTGCACATCAGATTAAAATAATGGGGGGCCGAGAGTTGCTTCAATATATAGAAATTGTCAAATTTTCTTTGCTACATTCAGGACCTATGCAATTTTTTTCAAAGCGCCCGCAAAGGACTTAAATATTGGATGAAATAGTAAAAAAAACAGTTGTCTAAATTAGTTTCCAAGAGGTCGAATTTTCAGTCGAGAAGCGTCACAACAATTTTTGACCACAGACAACCCCTAGTTGAATGCATGAAAATAGATGACAAATATTACAGGCAGATGACATAAAAATATCAGTACTCTCTTCCAAGCTTTGAACAAAATATAACAAAACTTAGAAATGGCAATAAAACAATCTTGGAGAAGCACCAACAACTTGGAGAATTTTCATCTGCAAAGAAAGGGCAGACTAAAAACAATAAGTAGGCGAAAGAAGCAAAGAAATTTCTGTATGAGATGCAATTTTTTTCAATAAAAGTAAGATTTAGCTTCACTGATCGTTTGACTACTGCTTCTTTATTCATGTCGGAAATTTTTCCTGTTGATTATTACAAAATATACATAAGAATTACATTAAAAATTGTAATTGATGTACGATTTTGAGTTATAAAGAAATTCTCGTGAAACATGCGCGGAAATTCAGGGGATTATCATGCACTCTTAGTTTGTATCAGTTTCTCAAAGAGTGCATGAAAGAAAAAACCGTCAGTGAAGTCATATTGCTATTAAAAATTCTTATTACAATTCCAATGACCACTTCGGGAGCCGAGAGATGTTTTTAGACCCTCAAACTTGAAAATAAATTTCTAAGGTACAGCATGTTACAAGACATGGTCTGCATTGGTCATACTATCAATAGAGTGGAATCAAATGTTCAAATTAAATGAAATGTTTCAATTGAAATGAAATGCAGCATTCAAATGCTCATATCAAATGTTCAAATTAAATTATATTTCCGTCATTTTATGGAGGTGCAACTTCCAGTTTGTTGGGACATCAGTCGCCACTGATGGCATTCATTTTTCCAATTTGAAAGTGAAAAGGAGAAAATCGATTTCTGAAATATTTCAAATTTTGATTTAAATTACCAAATACAAAGTATCCAGAAAAGGTAAAAGGAAGTAAAATTTTGACTTACAAAGGAATTTTTGTAAATGCTTGTGTACGTTCTAATTTATTTACTTCATTATGTCAGTGTCAGTGTTCTTCAGCAGTGTTGCAGATGTTTACATAATATTATGCAGTATTATAATAATCAATCATTTTTTGTCATTTGTTATCTAAATAATTTATGCAGCAATTACCGGGAGTAATGCTCTGTTTCTTTTCTTTATTACTCAGGCGAATTTTTATTAATTGTCTGACCAGTAATATTTTCCCCTCAAAACAATGATTCAACATTATTTTACAAAAAACAGTGCAATTGCCTTTTGAATATTGCATGTTCTGTGATTTCACCTTAATTGAGTAAATTAATGATATTCCATTTTTACTAACTCAATCTCAATGTCTATAATACCAAAACATTGAAATTATGCATCTACAATATATTCATTAATACAGGGTGTGTGAAATTTACTACTTCATTCGCACCGAATTTTGCGGAAGTGATATACCCTTTGCATACATTCGTTTATTGGTGCGAAGCAATAACACACGAGAATAAAACACTCTGCGGCCGAGCACGGGACCGTCTCGCTACACCAGCTTCCACCTTTGCACCAGGTGCGCGAACCACCAGCTCCTCTGGCGGACGCAGACTGTACTCGCGCGGTCGTCACCGGCAGCTATTGCTAGGAGTATGGCGTCGCGTTCTTATTTTATGGCGGGCGCCGGCCTGCGTGAATATTTAAACAATTGCGCGATTACTGGGCCGGGCGCCGGCGCTTCGGGGATGTCAACTGTTTCGCGTGCGCTCCCTCTAGCCACCCACGCAGCGGAGGACGCAATGAAGCTCCGGAACGACGGCCCTTGCAAGTAACGGCCACGTCGACTGCCCGGGCTCATAACGGACGGGTAGCGTTCCTTCAGTGAGAGCGTTGCTAATCATTCAGCCGGAGTACGTCGTTCCGGTTGAATAGAATATTTATTTTGCTACTTAGGAATGCACAGAATACTTCCGGTGGTAGCGTTTTCTAAGCAATTACTACAAATACACAAAACAAACATCAAACAACATTAAAATATTTACATGTCACTAAATACAATTTTACAAAATTAATGTATTAACCCTATTTACTTAGTTTAATTTTAAAATGTTTGACATTCAGAGGGAAAGTCTCCAGCACTGCTGCAGGTAATTTGTTCCAATTTTTTATCGTTCGGTTTACAAATGGGAATTTACCTACATCTGTTCTCTGTTTTCTTTGCCGAATTTTGAAACAATGATCCATGAACCATGATGACTGAACCATGATAATTGTTTACTATTCGTACAATGAGGTTGACGTATTTGATTAAAAGGGACTCGGTGTCTCACTATTTTTGGGTAAAAAACATGAATTAATAATATTAATGTAGTTTTTAAACTTATCGTAATTATATTCTAATAAATATTTTTGTTCTTTTTAATTAACTACAAACAAATGTGTTTTTTATGATCTTAAAGGTAATATTGGGGCTGAGGAAGATCAAGCAATGTTATAGTATTATTTCTTTTCTCTTTGCTCTTTTAAGATATATGACGGTTGTCTGTTGCGTGGACAGATATATATCGATCCAATTGTACCAGACGCCCAACACAGAGGGAGATCTGGAGAACCGGTTATGATTGAATCCTTGTTAAACGTAATGACAATACAGCTTCATTTGTTTCTTGTTGGGTTCAGCTGTTGGTCGCAAACGTAGAAGTTACTTTTACTACCTATATAAGAAGCATTGAAACACTGTTGTTGCAACTCAATCACCATTTACTCCATTATTTCTTAGGTTTCTACCAGTTGTGGCAAAATTATGGTTATGAAATGGTTTCCTTCCTGTTCAACGTTATCTTCTTTGAATGATAATCGTAACTGTTTACTTATAATATTTTACAAAGTTTGATTTTAAAGTTAACAGATTTCTTGCAATTTCATACCATACAATGGAATAAGCAGGAAACATAGATATTCGCCGAAAACAAGTGTGTGTAAGTTGTGCTGAATAATCTAATAACAATTTTATTGGAATTTTTTTATTCATGCATTATCACCTTTGTTTGTATTTTTTTTATTTCACTATCACGAGAGTTTCTAAATAGTTATGATGTGCACTACTACATCAATCGTGAATTCGCGAAAATCGTGAATTTCTAAAGACGTGAACCTAAGAACAAGAGATACAGATTTTTACCAAAGTTTTTAATATCCTCTCGACGCTCTTGTATTTGAAAATAAATAGAAATACGTTTTATGATGTTTATATTTTATTTGTCATAAGTGTGATGATTGTTCATGACATTTCAGATTTCTGAGTCCTTTCGCACCTAAAGCATCATCATTTGAATTAGACCGTAACTGCTGCTTTGTAAGTGAAACGAGAAGTGCTGGTCACAGTGAGAAAGAGAGAGGCGTATGTCTCCAACAGTTTCATTGGTATTTAAATGGAAATAGCATGGTACTCGCTCGTAGTAGTCACATACTTTTTCTGAATTGTTGACACTGTCTTTAAATAAAAACGGAGATTTGGAAATGTCTACAATTTAATAAATATCGGAAGACTTTCTGAAAAATGATGTGAAAGGTAGCTCGAAAGAAAAATCATCTTCAAAAAAACATAAATGTGGTATGGTTACACATTGTGACTTATTATGATCCAAAATAGTCCGGTAGGCAGGCACTGAAAATAGAGGGTTACCTGCGAAAAGGCCATAATTTTTTTTCTTTGGGTACATTGTGCACAGTACGTTCTGCACTAGTTAATACCCAAAGTCTTCGACCTCCCAGACCCAATGCTACCTCCGGAAGTCTTGAAAAAGCGATATTTTTCTGACATTTTCAGTTTTACTTTCTCGCTACGGAGGAGAGAGA